>JXCR01043707.1:0-61286 GCA_002079205.1 Phalaenopsis hybrid cultivar
AATTCTAGGTGAAAAAGAAATGAAAAGGAGAAAAATAAAAAGAAAATTTTAAAGAATTAAATCTTAAAAGATAGAATAATTATAGTCAGAAGACATTTGAGGTTAAGCATATAAAAAAAATCAAAATATAGGTGTCTAATTCTTTTATGGTTTTATAAATCTTTAAACGATTTTTTAATAACTTTCTCAGGCATTATATTCAAGAGAAGATTAATGAATTTTGGGTATAAATTAACTAACTTAAATTTATCTTTGATTAAAGAATTTATTTAAGACAAACTGAATTAAGTGCTTCCGTATTCATTATACTAGAGAAAGAGATAATTGAAGAAAGGCAAAACTTTTATGAATTAATGAAAATCCACTTCTTTAATGATATTTGTATTTTCAAAAGAGATTATACGATATAATTAAAGAATTAGGAATTCATCGAATGATATACTAAATAGTTCAATTAAGTCTAATTTTAGATATGAGAATATTTAGGGCAAGTAAGTTTTATGTTTGGGGGAATTTTGATGTGCAGTGTAAATGTGATTTTTCATGTTATGTTTTAGTTTATTTTTATGTTATTTTATGCTTTTGAAAAGTGTTGGTGGTATATTTTGCAAGATATAGGTCAGAAGATTAATGGGAGATCAGATGATTTAAAATGAGCTAAGAATAGGACAAACGCCCAGGCGGCAAAGGAACGACGCCCAGACACCCAAAATCCTGGATTCAAGCCGGCCAAAGATAAAGGACCACAAAAATGGGTGCTGGCCTTGTAGTGCCCAAACGCCAATCTAGAGCCTAGGCACTCGAAGCCCTAATTTGACAATGTTTTAATTACAGAGGGCTTAGAAAAGGAGCATTAGATTCGTAGTACCCAGGTACTACAATACACCCTAGGTGTCCAGTCACACTTATTGATAGTTTTGAAGGTTCACATACATCCTTTTGCAAGGGAAGAGTTAGATTTGTGAATGTCGAACCATTCAGGAGATATGCGGTGAAGGATAAAGGCTCTAAACTTGTTTAAGTGTGGAAAAACAATTGTCAGGGTGAGTGTAAGGGATTTGTTTGTATTTTGCTCATGTAATCCACTAAAACTCTAGGAGGAAGAAGGAAACCTAAATTTTGTCTTTTAATTACTTTGATGAATGTATGTTTTGTTGTTTTAAGGAATGAGCAGTGAGTAGATTTTATTTTCTCCTTTGAATTGGTATTGGAGAATCTTGTGTTTAACTTTTATATTGTGATTAAAATTAAATTGTGTAGTATTGATGTTTTAAAGTTCTACTCTTAATTGATTTTCAGTCTGACCAATTAATTAGTTAAAGTATTGTGATTGAGTTGTGTGGAAACAAGCAAGTGGAACAATTATGTTAACTCACACTGACTTGGAAGAATAAGAATATTGCATTTAAGTTAATGTAATTGTTGAAAAAAATTTAGAATCTGGAAAAATCATTTGATCTACGAAACTAAAGCTATTTATATTCAAAACCTTCTTAAACGTCGGGGAGAGAGTAACGAGAAAATCTATTCCTGATTGTCGCCCACAATTTCATCATATGGTTAAGCCTAAATTTCCAAGTTCCAATTTAGAGAGAAATCATTCAATTGACAGAAAACCTCACAATTATCTCAGTATTAACTTAGATCATTTTTTTTGGGTAAAATTTATGATTAGTAACTTTGAAATTCACTTAATCTTCAATCTTTCAAGCTAAGCAGACAATTAGTAAGTTAGAACTTTGACTTAAATAGAAATTAAAATAGCAACTCCTGGAATTGATACACAGACTCTAATTTCGCATACAAGTTGATTGAAAAGTTTACTTGCATGATTGGCGGTGCTTCATAGCATTTAGGACATCACAAGTATCAATCGGGCATCATGCTTTTATCATTCCTCTTGTCTAAGGAAAACTTTCGAGTAAAATTCATACTACCATTACAAAGAGCCATCGTATTCAAACTCATAGGTTTTGATTGGAACCAATATAAATGAAATGAATGAAGTGGAACCCAAAGTACTTCTTCTATTGATTATGAATTTATAGTCATTGATTTGAGTTTTTCAAACCCTTTTTTTTTTCTTTCACTGAAATTAGTAAAATAGAAGTTGGAAGAATTAAAGAAATGAAATGTAGAAAAGTAGTAGATCCTGATAACATTCCAATAGAAGTGTGAAAATATTTAGGAGATTTCAAAATTTCTTATTTTGCTAAACTTTTTAATATTATCTTAAAAATTAAAAAGACGTCTGAGTCTAAAATGAGTCTATCGGTTCATATTTCTAAGAATGAAAAGGATACACAATAGTGTGCAAATTATAGATGAATTAAGTTAATGTGTAATATATTAAAGTTATGGGAGCGTAATTGAACATCAGTTACGACGTAATACAAAAATTTCTCAAAATCAGTTTGGTTTCATGTCGGGCAAGCCTACCAAGGAAACTATACATTTAATGTGAGATTTGACGAAAAAGTATACAAAGTACAAATGATTTTTGTTGATAAAGAAAAAACTTATGATAAAGTTTCAAGAGAAGTACTTTTGAGAGTTCTAGAAAAAAATATCAATATTCAAGTCATTAAAGATAAGTAAACCAGAGATGTACTTATTTTCAAACACAGAGGGTTGACCAAGTATTTTCCTATTTGAGTTGGATTACATTTGGGATTGACTTTAAGCACATATCATTTCCCTTTAGTTATGGATGTTGTTACTAGATATTTACAGGAGGATGTGTCTTAGTGTGTTTTCGTTGATTATATCNTAATATTCAAGTCATTAAAGATAACTAAACCAGAGATGTACTTATTTTCAAACACAGAGGGTTGACCAAGTATTTTTCTATTTGAGTTGGATTACATTTGGGATTGGCTTTAAGCACATATCATTTTCCTTTAGTTATGGATGTTGTTACTAGATATTTACAGGAGGATGTGTCTTAGTGTGTTTTCGTTGATTATATCATTCATGTGGATAAAGCTAAATAGGGCTCAGGAAAATTTTGAATCATGGAGGTCAACTTTGGAGTTTAAGGATTTTTGTTTGAGTAGATCTAAAACTAAAAACATGGAATGTAATTTTAGTAATAGTATATGTAACAATTGGTGATCAAGTCATTGAAAGGAATAAACATTTTAGATATCTTGTGTCTATAGTTTAAAGTGATGATAATTTAGATGGAGATTTTATTAGTAAGGCTGTCAAAAAATTTATTTATTCACGAACAGCTGGTGTTCAACTCGCTAAGTAGCTCGTGTTCGATTCGTTCGTTAAGATACGAGCAAAACACGAACAAATTTTTTAACTAAATTTATAAACAAGCCAAACACGAACAAATGCTTGTTCGTTTGTGTTAGACTCGATTTCGCTTGAGTTAATTAAATAAAAAACAAATAGTATTAGTGTAATATTTATATATTAAATTTTTATATTATATTTAAAAAGTTATTAAAGTTTATCAGATTTTAATTAATTTTATTTAGTATTTAAAATGAAAAATAAAATTCTTATATTGAATATATAAATACATAAGAATTATGTGGAATACTGGCATATATGCAAATGCCTTAATAAATTTGGGTTCGGCCCCCGCCCACTGTGGGGAACATCAAATATATAAAAAATTTGTTTCATATATAAATATACAAAAGAATTGCATGATATGTACGTAAATGCCCAAAAATATTCCCTCTGCTCAACGCCTCCACCTCACTAAATCCCACATCGTAAGTTCACAACAAAAAAAAATTTCATGATGTTTAAATGATGAACCTCCTGTTTGGATAGCGGAGTGGTTGTGTGTCTATGCGTGACTGACTCAGGGTACAGCTGAAATGAGCTGAAATGTTTAATAATAAAAATTTTCAGATTTCCAATATCTTGGGAAATATGTAAAAATAAAAATATTATTATTTCTGATTTCTCATATTTTGAGAAATATTTAATAATAAAAAAAATGGAGCTATATGAGGTGAAATAAATTAAATATTTAAGTTTCGGTTTTAAAGTTCAATTCGAGTANAAAAAAAAAATTTCATGATGTTTAAATGATGAACCTCCTGTTTGGATGAGGCACTAGAGCAGCTGAGTGGTTGTGTGTCTATGCGTGACTGACTCAGGGTACAGCTGAAATGAGCTGAAATGTTTAATAATAAAAATTTTCAGATTTCCAATATCTTGGGAAATATGTAAAAATAAAAATATTATTATTTCTGATTTCTCATATTTTGAGAAATATTTAATAATAAAAAAAATTGGAGCTATATGAGGTGAAATAAATTAAATATTTAAGTTTCGGTTTTAAAGTTCAATTCGAGTAGAATACGAGTTAATACAAGTTAATTTGAATTTAATCAAAATGAACATGAACGAGACTTTTCACGAGCTGTTTAGAACATGAGCTCATTTTGAACACAAATGTTTCAAATGAGCCTAACACGAACAAACTCTGAGCTCGCTCATGTTCAGCTCGTTTACACCCATAGTTATTAATGGAATTCAAGTGAGATGGATGAAGTGGAACAACGCAATGGGCCTATTGTGTGATAAAAAATTACCGCATAGACTTAAAGGAAAATTTTATAAGATGATAGTGAGATCTGCAATCCCTTATGGCATATAATGTTGATATGTAAAGAGAAGCATAATATTAAGTTAAGTATTGTTGAGATGAGAATGCTCAAGTAGATGAGTGGTGTAGCACTGAGAGACAATGTGAAATGAATATATCCACGAAAGGGTTGGATTTAGCTCCAATGGCAAACAAGATTAGAGAGGCGCCTGATGGATTGGTCACATTAAGCATTGACCATTTGATGACCCTATTTCGAAGAGTAGATGTTTTAGATTTAACTTATGCTAAGAAAAGCAGATGTAGACCTAAAAAGACTTGGACATGTTGTATAAAAAATGATCTTGATTTATTAGAATTAAATGAAAACATGACAATCTATAGAATACAATGGAGAAAAAGGATTCATATAGCTAACCCCACTTAGTGGGATAAAGGCTTGTTGTTGGCTTTTGTCAGATTCTCAAAATCCAAGCATAATCTTCTAGTGATGAAACTAGGATTTAAAGTAAAAGAGAACAGAAAGGTTTAAAATATTCATGATTGTAACATAATTTAAAAGTAAGACTTCTATATTTATATAGCTACATAAAACTTTTTTAAAACAATGGCATACAAAAACTCACCCAACCTTCTCAAGTTTCACGCATTTCAGAACATTACAGCCATTTGGAACTCTATACAATTTATAAACAAATATGCCAAAAAATTCTTAACAAAATACGATAATTGTAAGATCAAAAAACCTGATTATTTATTTTAGGAAGGCTAATGAAGCTGATGATGAGAATAACACGCAGCAAGTATAATGCCAATAAAAAAGAGATTTTTTTTTATTTCTTCAAAATTGCTTTCAGGATAGAAAGTCAGACAGGTCAATTCTGATTCAAAAAACAATGTAGAAGCCATGAATATGACAAACTCAGTATCGGTGAAAAAATCAATAGATTTTAATGTTACAGTTTTTTTAGTCGGTTATAAAAAATAAAAACACAAGCTTGCATTTGCCCATATAATATAAAAGACTATTACCATTACTTTAAACATGCCAGGTTGAACTTGTTGCATTCTGGAATTACAACTTGCTCTTAACCATGGAAAAACTTGATTTAGAAATAAAGAAAGAAAATAAATAGCATAAAAGACATTTGTGCATTAAATTACAGTTGTATATTTCTCATGGACTAAAATAAACGGTATTGTGGAAAAGTAAATTGCATGCTGAGGAAAATGATGGAAAAAATGCTCCGTGTGCTACTGGTAGGTCCATGGTAGATATAAGATGAGGTTATTGAAGCCTGATTATCATTGAACTTTAACAAATTCATTAAACATAACTTCTATTTTTTACTCCAATTTTATATCAAAATTATCATGTGTCACAAAAGTGTTGATTTCAGAAATGAAATTGCCATTCTATGAGAAGCTTTCATGCATATCTAGATTAGTGGTGCACATCTAATTCGCTGAAAATTAAGAAATTAAGAAAATATGTAATTTTTAACTAAAACAAGAACTGTCCTTCACAAATTGAACATCTGTTGAGTTCATCAGGATTAATAATAACACCTTTGCCAATGGGATTAAATAAACCGCATGTATTGCTGATGAATAACCAACAATTTTAATTATTTTCAACCAGGATTGTTGCCAAAGTGATTTTTGCAAAACACAACTCAGCTTTGCAGAACAAAGCAGAAAGGGAATATAAACCATTTTGCCAATTTTACAAGCATAAAGTCATTTCAAAAGCCAACCAAATTGGTAATTGGGCAAACATAATGGCATGTGTATGCTAAACGATTAAATCCATAAACTACCATATAGAAACCACTAACCCCATCAAATTAACCCTGAGATTGACCTTGAGCTGAGCAAAGAGTTCATAGAGCTGTCCAAGATCAGTAGCATTGCCATGGGAGTAAAGGACTGTGAGCCTTGCATATGGATTTCTAAAATAGAATGCAACAATCTTATTCCCTCTTCTGTTGTCCACCATTAGCACATCCATGGAGGGGTCCCTGGGAATGCCAGTAACCAACAGCTTCCCTCCACAAGCTTCATCATTCCTGATGCCATAGGTTGGTGGATGTGGTGGAAAGAAGGCAAACTTGGCTGCTAAATCCGAAACTGAGCATCCCCACAACATTGAGGAAAGTCCAGCTCATTGACAAAGGGGAAATTACGAAGAATGCGCCTAAAAATTTTCTGAACCTCGCTGGAAAGGGGAGCTTTTTAAAAGTGGATTTTTTGTCGAGGGATTGAAAATCGAAGGAAGATAACCGACTTCATGAAAAGACAAGTGGGGAGCTAAGGGTTTGTAAGCAAAAATGAGTAGTAGTTCAAAAAAGGAGGAAGAAAAAGATAGGGCTACGCTGGTATGTACCCGCGGGTCCTCAACTGAAAAACAATATAGAGACCAATAAAAGATTTTACACGCCTCATGTTCAAAGCAGAGGTTTTTGGAAGTGGGATTGATTCAATTGAGTAAACAAGCATCCATTAAGTCAACTGCTTGATTAAAAACTAGGTATCCGCCATAGCTTTTGGTTAAGAAGGCAGAGCGGGAATGAAAAAGAAGGATAGCTTGGATTTTAGCTAAAAAACCTCTCCCTATCCCTCTCTCTCTCAATATCTTCCCTCTTTCTCCACTAATGTGAATGAATAAGGCTTATAAGAAATCGGTCATTGAAGAAGAGCATGAAATTTAAACAGCTTGCATTGGGTTGAACACAACCTTCTTGCTGGAATGTAATCGGAAGAAGGNACCTCGCTGGAAAGGGGAGCTTTTTAAAAGTGGATTTTTTGTCGAGGGATTGAAAATCGAAGGAAGATAACCGACTTCATGAACAGACAAGTGGGGAGCTAAGGGTTTGTAAGCAAAAATGAGTAGTAGTTAAGAAAAGGAGGAAGAAAAAGATGGGGCTACGCTGGTATGTACCCGCGGGTCCTCAACTGAAAAACAATATAGAGACCAATAAAAGATTTTACACGCCTCATGTTCAAAGCAGAGGTTTTTGGAAGTGGGTTTGATTCAATTGAGTAAACAAGCATCCATTAAGTCAATTGCTTGATTAAAAACTAGGTATCCGCCAAAGTTTTTGGTTAAGAAGGCAGGGCGGGAATGAAAAAGAAGGATAGCTTGGATTTTAGCTAAAAAACCTCTCCCTATCCCTCTCTCTCTCAATATCTTCCCTCTTTCTCCCCTAATGTGAATGATTAAGGCTTATAAGAAATCGGTCATTGAACAAGAGCATGAAATTTAAACAGCTTGCATTGGGTTGAACACAACCTTCTTGCTGGAATGTAATCGGAAGAAGGTAACAAGGCAACAAAACAGATGAGCTGCACAATGGTGAAGACTGCTGCTAAGGATCCTAGTTAAATTTGACATTAAAATCAGGGTTTTGCTGACGAACATCCAGAATGAGAGTAGAGGGAGATGGCATGGCATAGCAAGGAAAATGGAGAATTACTAGGCCTCCCAGTAACTCATTCTCCGCTGTTCCACTGATGAAATAGATCAAGCTTGCCTCCCTTGTAGGTAGTTCGCGGGTTTTCACACAGAAGATGGTTAGGGCTACGGGTACACTAGGGTTTTTGATAAATCTCTCTCTACCACTCCACAAAGATTCGGATTACCCAGCGTGCTCCAGTTTGCCGAGCTTGAAGGTGGGATAAGGACATCAAAAGGCTTCTTCAATTTTTTTNGTGCCTCCCTTGTAGGTAGTTCGCGGGTTTTCACGCAGAAGATGGTTAGGGCTACGGGTACACTAGGGTTTTTGATAAATCTCTCGCTACCACTCCACAAAGATTCGGTTTACCCAGCGTGCTCCAGTTTGCCGAGCTTGAAGGTGGGATAAGGACATCAAAAGGCTTCTTCAATTTTTTTTGTTTTATTGTAAGCATTAAATATTTTATGTGATTGGTATTTAAATTTTGGAAGTATCAGACTGCTCTGTTGCTTTTTTTGTGGGATGGCGTTTCCTGAAGCCTCGTAATTGAAGCTCAAAAAAAAAAAAAATGAAAAAGTGATTTTTTTAAAATTTGAAATATATTTTAATTATTGATTTTTAATTTAACTGTAATTAAAATTCAGTTTCCCCTTACAATTAAAATTTGTTAAGTTTTAATAATTATGCCAGAAGTGGCAGTTTATTATTTTTAAGGTTCTGTTTGTGGTAGCTGCAACTTATTGAATAATTTGTTGTAAGCTAGGCGCGATGACAATTATAAATTTTTATTTTTTTAGAAAAGTCAGCCGCTGTCAGAAAGTTTCCACCGCACCTCGATAGTTGTGGTGTGAAAACGCTGTTTTCGGCGTTTTGAAAACGCATAAGCTGTCAAAACACAGTTTATCCANCTACTTTTAAGGTTCTGTTTGTGGTAGCTGCAACTTATTGAATAATTTGCTGTAAGCTAGGTGCGATGACAATTATAAATTTTTATTTTTTTAAAAAAGTCAGCCGCTGTCAGAAAGTTTACACCGCACCTAGATAGTTGTGGTGTGAAAACGCTGTTTTCGGCGTTTTGAAAACGCATAAGCTGTCAAAACACAGTTTATCCAAACAGATCAAGTGTGTTTTCAAAACGACACCGCACCAAATAAGCTGTCTCAAATAGACCCTAAGTAAAACATCTATCTTTCCCACTTTATGAGTTTTTAAGAATAATTGTTCGGATTTCTCTCCTTTTTTTTCAGCTTCTCAAAAATTAAATACACATCAAGTATTAATTTTAAAATGAGANGATCAAGTGTGTTTTCAAAACGACACCGCACCAAATAAGCTATCTCAAATAGACCCTAAGTAAATCATCTATCTTTCCCACTTTATGAGTTTTTAAGAATAATTATTCGGATTTCTCTCCTTTTTTTTCAGCTTCTCAAAAATTAAATACACATCAAGTATTAATTTTAAAATGAGAGTTCTATAAAGTAAAAAACATCAACAGCTAAACAAACCGCATTGCCTGTAATTTAATTGAGAGGTTCTTATAAAGTGGAAAGAGACGAAATCCCATTACTCACTACCATTGAATCTGGTCAAGAAAAGCTTATCGAGAATGGTGACATATAAATGCGGTATTTTATTTTTTAATGACAAAGGTTTAGCGCGGCACTTATTGAATTGAGGTGAGAAGTGTCCGAAAGTTCTCATTTATCAAAAAGTTTGTTTTTAGTTTCCGTTAGATTTGAGTTTTTATTATGGTATCTAAATTCTTATATATTTATTAATAGTTTGATCGAAGTTTGATTTAAGATTTGTTTGAAGCAGCTTATTTGGTGCGGTGGAGTTTTAAAAACACACTTGATCTTTTTGGGTAAACTGCGTTTTGGCAGTTTATCTGTTTTCAAAAAGCCAAAAACTGCTTTTTCACACTGCACATATCTAGGTACAGTGACAACTTTCTGATAAAGATCTGGTTTTTCTAAGAAAATAAAAATTTATAATAGTCATTGCACCTAACTTATCGGCAGATTATTTTTAATCAGTTTATCAGCAAATTATTCAAAAAGTTGTAACTGCCCCAAACAGACCCTTAAGCTATATTTAAACTTTTTTCATATTGTGATTAATAAATTTTAAACGAGTTGTTTCTTTGAAAAAAATAATAATTTTTTGTTTTGAGCTTTTCAAGTTTAACAAGTGAGATAGATGTCAACTGATCAAGGTTAATAAACGAGGCTTATGTTATCTAACTGAACTTGTTAATTCTACATCAAGCATTAACAGAGCTTTATTTCAATTTAAAAATTCAGATGAGTGTTTCTGATAAAAATTGTAATTAGGTAAATTTTAAAATTATTAAGTTTATTTACTTAAATGTAATATGTATTCTAAATTAAGTAATATATATTACACTCCCATTAAAATAAATATTTACATATAAATAAATGTCTACGGGTCAGAGAACATAAAAGCATCTCAAATATGTGGCAGGGAAGAGGATGTTGAGGTATTTTTGAAGAGATTTTTGGGCCCAAGCAGAATAGCAATTTGGCAATATCCGTCACCTAGAATCAACTCAGCGATGTCTCAATTTCCACATGCTTGATAGGAAAAATGAGTTATCATCAACAAACATAGTGCTTTTGCAACACCACAAACTATCCAAAATCTCATAATGACCNCCTCAACTCAGCGAAGTCTCAATTTCCACATGCTTGATAAGAAAAATGAGTTATCATCAACAAACATAGTGCTTTTGCAACACCACAAACTATCCAAAATCTCATAATGACATGTGTTGTCAAAGTCTTGTCTTTTATGTGATTATCTTTGTAGCAGCCCTCTAGCCTAAATATGGTGTGGAGTCTATACGTAAGATGTGTCCTACTTAGAAAAAGAGGAAGGACTCACACTCCCTTGCTCTCTCTCGCTTTGGCGCTCTTGATCTAACAAAAATCAACTTCTTTGCTTCTTTCTCTCAAACAAGCCCAGTCTGGGTGGTGCAAGGACACAGGCATTTCAGAATTTAGCATCATCTAACGTGCATTGAGTGTGGATCTTGTCACAAATCATATGAGAAGCTTTACATATAAACGAAACCTAGGCATGGGAAGCTTCGATCAACATGGATTGCACACAAGGGTTCATAGTCTAGTAGATGAACATGTTAAAAGATCAAATGATGGTGATGATTTGGGAGGTATTGAAGCATGTAACTAGAGTTACACCTAAGGTCTAAATGCCATCTAGATTGTTCGAATCTGTGCTTCATACAGATGAGTTGGCAATAGTTAGAGCCAGGAGGGTTTTTCCATTAACTCACATGGAGGAAGACTGTATGACTTATTACCCAATCAGAAAGGGTAAACACTTTCCGGTAGTGTAAATGAGATGAGGAGAGAAAGAGAAAATCAAAAAAAAAATGAATCGCTAGAAAACACTTGTCAAGTAAAATTACAGATGCTTAAGTACCAAAAAAGCTCAAAATCCCCCCTTTAGAATCAAATCTAAGAAGGTTAGGCCCCGCAAACCAAATGGCATCTTCAAGTTAGAGACATGTCTGTTGAGATTTATTGATTCTTTGGAATGATTCTTTGGCATCTTCAAGCGGAGTTCAAGAACTTCTTTATTACACAATTCATTAGTGTGTAGAAGTCAAAGAAGATCTCACAAGCCTTGTGAGACTTTGTCTAGAGATCTAGGAGAGTTTGAGGAGGTTCATCACTAATTTACAACAAAAATTACAAGAGGTGAGAGCAGTTAAGCCATTGGTCACTCATATTGTTCTAGCACAGGGCAAAAGAGAAGGTCTGTTAAAATATGCATTTGTCCAACTACATCTAGAAACTTTAGATAAACCATAGAAGCTGGAAACAATCACGTGTATACTGACAAGTAAAACTCCTTATCAAATTCTCTTAAAACCAAATAATAGAAGCAGATAAACTAGTTTGGAGCATTTCATCATGAGACACAGAAAGGACATGAAAGTCACTTTGGTTGGAGAGGCCCGCGAAGAATTTTTGTGAAGAGAAGAAATTGCCCTAGAGGTCGAATCAAGGAAATATCAATGGAAAGAAGACAAGTAAGATGATCGAACCCTACCAACCATTTACCTACAATAATTATATTAAGAATTTCAATAGCGGAGGTCGAGTCCATCCAAAATAAACATTATTTTAAGAAATCAATGCAAATTAGAGCAAGTCTCCACCTTCACAACTCAAATAAGTATTGTGTGTACCATAAAGATCATGGTGCATGATACTAAGAAATTTTGACACCTTTGAAACCTGATCGAAGAGCTAATTAAAGAGGAAAAGTTGAACTAATCTATAACATTCAATGCAAATACTAGAAGGCAAGGAAAGGTGCCCTTAAAAAAAAGTTTAAAACAAGATCATATTGATGTAAGTTGTCCATATTGCTTGTATTGTGCCAGCTATTTTAGAAGAAGATGGACTTGAGCTCTCACTAGTCTATCCTTAAATGACATAAGTCAAGAGAGGTGAACTTTACAATTGCCTCGAGGTCTTTAATAGCATCACAATCCCCAATTATCTTTAGTGACCAAGATTTACTAGTAAATGAGAATCCTTACTAAGATGTTATTATGGTTACCAAATTAAATTTAAATAACCACATTGGAAGCATTCTGATTGATAATGTAGAATAATTAATGTTCTTTTATATGAGGTATAGGATAATATGTGGAACTTACATTAGTTGTTAACCTCAAGATTGTTGTATGGGTTTTTGGGAGAGAGGAAGAAGACATGTAAATTAAGTTCCTTATTAGTAAAGCATAAATAAGAGGAGAAGTGTTTTAGAGTAATGGCAACTTTTATGATAGTTGGTGATCTCAATACTTATAACTTAATCTTTAAAATTCATATCTGAAATACATTATAGGCATTGGTTTCTACATACCACATGGGATGAAATTCCCTATAGGAGGGGAAATGATAAAGATAAGAGAAGATTTGGAATAATCAAGAAATTAATATCTGAAGGGTATAAAAAATGCATGCAAGAATATTTCTTACAGCTCATTACACAAAATAGAAGGAAGTTCGAAGTGACAGAAGCTATTAAAAAGTCCCTGCATTTGAAGAATGAACAAAAGGAACCTTTCAAGTTTGCTCTTACTTTATCATTGAATTGAAAGGTAACCTAATTTTTATCTTAGGAGAATATTGGAATGAGTTTTATTAGACAATAGATGGCATGTTAGGAGCGAACCTTGGTGTAGCCTGTAATTTTCTCAAAATTAACCCAGAAGTTTAATCTATTAAGTAGAAGATAAGGCATAAAGTGATGTGGCACATGGGGTGATCCCATCACTAGATTTCAAGATAAAGGAGGTGGCCTAACATATAAGTTAAATCTAGGGCTAAATCAAGCTTGAGAGGACTTTGAAAATTTTGAAGAACTTAGAGACCTTTAATTTTGGATTTTTTTTTATTATTTTATGTAGTTTATATTTTCCTTAACATTATTTGTTAATTATATGTGTTTTGGTAAAGTGTATGTATTATTTATGTTAAAGTCAAACATTTGTTGATGTGGTGTTGACCTAGATTATATGGATTCAAGGTATGCTTATGTTGCTTTACTTTGCATTTAATTGGTCAAAGCCTCGAGTAAGATTTTAGCTAAGGTAGTTTGGGATGGTTCCAAGAGGGGGCCGCCACTCCCTCTCTCCCTCTCCTTAGTTAATTATCTTGGTAAGGATGACATATGATGAAAGGGTGCTTAGAAAAATATTTGAACTATTTACTTCTTGAAAATCAAACATTATGGGTAGATTGTGTGAAATCTTAGATGAAAAATTCTTCATCGGCTTGAGTTTTGTTGGTCGACCACCCAAGGAATTTTTTGATCTCCTTGAAAACCTATTTTGGTGAGTAAGAATTGTCAATTCTCTGCACTTTTTTCATGAATATTTTGTGTAGTTTAAGTTAGAGGTGTTGCCTGATACCCCCTCCTTAATTCAAGTGCTCTAGAACTCTTGGGTTTCACACAAGTATACATGTTGTATCAGTAATATCAAAATTTTTTAGTCCAAAATATCGATCCCATAGGGAGGGAGTGAATTATACATAAGAGAAATTCTAACCTACTAGGATTAATTCATAGCCTAGAATTTGGATTAGGTTAAAGCTCTACAAGCTAATACTACAATACTGCAATCAATATAAGTTGTTAAACCCTACAGAAATCATACTTAACTTCATTAGATTGGTGATTATTGACCAAAGAAAAATATGTTGAGATTTTCATACCTACTTTACACTGATTTTGATGATATTACACTTTAAAGAAATGTATTTTTTATGTTTTGTTGCAGGTATATTGAATTATGATCATTGAAGCAAAAAGATGCAAAAATCAGTGAATTTGGAGAAAAAAGGACCAAAATATGAAGATTTTATCTTGGGCACCAATGACACCATCGATGCCGCCGATGGCGGGTTTTTCCCGAGAGTCCAGAATTAAATATTCTAGAAGGCCGCCGACGGCGCCATCGAGTCTGCTGATGACGAGAACGACGATTCTCTCAATAGATGCATTGAATGTGAAAGATTTTTGAAGGGATGCTTTGGAAACTCTTTAAAACTCTTCTACAACTTTAAGAGAAACATTTTAGAGGTTGAAAAAAGGAGAGTCCAAAGAGTCCAGAGAGTCCGAAGAGTCCAGAGTGTCTAGAGAGTGTCAAGAGATCTTTGGGTGTCCAGGGGAGTGTAATTTAGGGTTAGGTATTGTGAGGAATTTTTTTAGAGATTGTAAGAGTGGAAGAAAAGTGAGAGATTTCTTCCTCCTTGCCGCTTCAAAGGAGAATTCTGTGTGTTGTAAAGAAAGGAAGAGATTTAGAGGAACTTTGAGGAATTACTTGGGGAGGAATCGAGATAAGTTGTATTTACTTATTGAAGTTTGTATGACTTTGCTTTTATATATGAAATCCAAGTTTTATCTTATCTTCTCCATGAGTTCTGAGTAGTTTTCTCTGTCTTTCTCCTTGTCATGAGATTTTATGAAATGTTGACTTGAATTGCTTGTGCCATAAGAATGTTAAAGAAGTTGTGATGATCTTTTCACTTTAATCTTAATTTACTTTCAATCTAGTCAATTGATTTGTTAAAATATGTTGAGTGTTACAACTAAAGTAAGTATTACATCCAAGATTTAGGGAGGTCAAAGTCCTTAAAAGTTGGGAGCAAATAAATAGGGAAATAAAAATTATCGGGAGTAGAATTGAAGATTTTGGAATGACAGACTAAAATCCTCAATTCGGTCCTATCGTTTGGGTGCTGAAGTGTAGATGTTAGCCCGCAGGTGAGGGGAACGTGGGAGCTCCGAAGTGAGAGCCGGTATCTTCCCAGCCTAGCCGTAGAATTGACAGACTAAAATCCCCAATTCGGTCCTATCGTTTGGGTGCTGATGTGTATGTTAGCCCTCATGAGAGACTAAAATCCCCAATTTGGTCCTATCGTTTGGGTGCTGAAGTGTAGATGTTAGCCCTCAGATAAGGGGAACATGGGAGCTCCAAAGTGAGAGCCGGTATCCTCCCAGCCTAGCCACAAATTCAGAAACTAAAATCCTCAATTCGGTCCTATCGTTTGGGTGCTGAAGTGTAGATGTTAGCCCTCAGGTGAGTGACAGAATAAAATCCTCAATTCGGTCCTATCGTTTGGGTGCTGAAGTGTAGATGTTAGCCCTCAGGCGAAGAGCGTGGGAGCTCCGAAGTGAGAGCCGATATCCTCCCAGCCTAGCCGCAAATTTAGTAAATAAACGTGGGAGCTCCAAAGTGAGAGTCAGTCTCCTCCCAGCCTAGCCGTAGATTCAGTAACCAAGCATAGGATTAGTCAATGTTCTTTATGCCTGTTCCAAAGGGTAAAGAATAGGTATGCTCCTATTTGGCACAATACAATTTGAACTGATTCAATTTATTCATTCACTTAAATTTCTTGACAAGGAGAAGGATGTTTTCTTATATATTGAACTTCACATTAGAAACTTTATTAGTGAAATTAGTTGATTGAGAGTTTGATAAAATTACTTTTTTATTTTAATTGCCTATTAGTGAAAAATATGCAATTTGAACTATGTTGTTGTGATTAAGTATTGATTTTCTAAATCTTAAGTTTGTAGCCTCTAATATTACTCCCTGTGGGATTGATATCCATGACTCCATTAGAGCCCTATATTACTTGAGCAATACGTATACTTGCATTGATAAGTGTGACTTTGCAATTATTGAATATTTTATACACATCTTTATCAAATCTATAATTGTTGTCAAGTTTTTTGCGCCTTTGTCGGGATTTAAATCTTCTAGCAGCAGTATCAAATTCTTGTATTTTTGAGCATATATAAAGTCGCTGTCAAGTTTNAAATTATACTTAAGAGAAATTCTAACCTACTATGATTAATCCATAGCCTAGAATTTGGATTAGGTTAAAGCTCTACAAGTTAATACTACAATATTGCAATCAATATAAGTTGTTAAACCCTACAGAAATCATACTTAACTTCATTAGATTGGTGATTATTGACCAAAAAAATATGTTTAGATTTTCATACCTATTTTACACTTATTTTGATGATATTACACTTAAAATAAAGGTATTTTTGATATTTTGTTGCAGCTATGTTGAATTATGATCATTGGAGCAAAAAGATGCAAAAAGGAGCTAATTTGGAGCAAAAATGACCAAAATATGAAGATTTGTTCTTGGGCACCGACGGAGCCCTCGACGCCATCGACGGTGGGTTTTTCTCGAGAGTCTAGAATTAAATATTCTAGAAGGCCACCGATGGCACCATCGAGTCCGCCGACGGCGAGAACGACGGTTCTCTCAATAGATGCATTGAATGTGGACGATTTTTTAAGGGATGCTTAGGAAACTCTTGAAAACTCTTCTACAACTTTAAGAGAAACATTTTGGAGGCCGAAAAAAGGAGAGTCCAGAGAGTCCGGAGAGTCCAGAGTGTCCAAAGAGTGTCGAGAGATCTTCAGGTGTCCAGGGGAGTGTAATTTAGGGTAGGTATTGTGAGGAATTCTTCAAGAGATTGTAAGAGTGGAAGGAAAGTGAGAGATTTCTTCCTCCTTGCTCCTTCAAAGGAGAATTTTGTGTGTTGTAAAGAAAGGAAGAGATTCAGAGGACTTCGAGGAGTTACTTGGGGAGGAATTCGAGATAAATTGTATTTACTTATTGTAGTTTGTATGACTTTGCTTTTATATATGAAATCCAAGTTTTGTCATATCTTCTCCATGAGTTCTGAGTAGTTCTCTCTGTCTTTCTCCTTGCCTTGAGATTTTGTGAAATGGTGATTTGAATTGGTTGTGCCATGAGAATGTTAAAGAACTTGTGATGATTTTTTCACTTTAATCTTAATTTACTTTCAATCTGGTCAATTGATTTGTTAAAATATGTTGGTTTTACACTGAAGTGAGGATTACATCCAAGATTTAGGGAGGTCAAAGTCCTTAAAAGTTGGGTGCAAATAAATAGGGAATTGGCGCAGAATTGGAGATTTTTGAGTGACAGACTAAAATCCTCAATTTGGCCCTATCGTTTGGGTTTTGAAGTGTAGATGTTAGCCCTCAGGCGAGGGAAACGTGGGAGCTCCGAAGTGAAAGTCTGTATCCTCCCAGCCTAGCTGCAGATTCAGTAACCAAGCATAAGATTAGTCAATGTTCTTTATGCCTAGTCCAAAGGGTAAAGAATAGGTATGCTCCTATTTGACACAATACAATTTGAACCGATTCAATTTATCCATTCACTTAAATTTCTTGACAAGGAGAAGTAAGCTTTCTTATATATTGAACTTCACATTAGAAACTTTATTAGTAGAATTAGTTGATTGAGAGTTTCATTAAAATTACATTTTATTTTAATTGCCTATTAGTGACAAATATGCAATTTGAACTATGTTGTTGTGATTAAGTATTGATTTTCATTTTTATTTTAATTGCATATTAGTGACAAATATGCAATTTGAACTATGTTGTTGTGATTAAGTATTGATTTTCTAAATCTTAGTTCGTAGGCTCTAATTATTACCTCACTGTGGGATCGATATCCAAGACTCCATTAGAGCCCTGTATTACTTGAGCGATACGTATACTTGTGTTGATAAGTGTGACTTTGCATATATTGAATATTTTATACACATCTTTATCAAATCTATAACTGTTGTCAAGTTTTTGGCGTCGTTATCGGGGATTTAAATCATCTAGCAGCAGTATCAAATTCTTGTATTTTAGCAGCATCAAATTCTTATATTTTTGAGCATATATAAAGTCGCTATCAAGTTTTTGGCACCGTTGTCAGAGAGTAAAAACTAGATTTAAAAAAAATCATAATTAGAGTAACGGACAAATTAGGACTATTAGAAAACTTTTACTTGAATTGCAACTTATTTTCATATTTAATTAACTATTTTTCTGTGTACTGATTTCAATTGTATGCGTAAATTTGGACCCTACGATTCAAAATTAGAACGCACTGTTAGGAGAATTAGAAAACTAAGAAAAGAACCTAGAAATCCTGACATAATGGAAAACAACGTGAAATGGATAATTGTTTCAAAAATTGTTGGAGTTTTCTTGCTGTTTACATTGATGACGTTATTATTTTCAGTAATAATGAGGAAAAACACAGAAGACATCTTGAGAAATTCTTAGAAATTGTTGAAAAGAAGGATTAGTTCTTTCACCAATAAAAATGAAAATTGTAGTTAATGAAATTGAATTTCTTGGAGCTGTTATCAAACAAAGAAAAATAAAACTTCAATAGCATATCATCAGAAAGATTGCGGATTTCCCTGATAAAAAATTAAAGGAAAAACAAGGTATGAGATCTTCGCTATGTATTTTGAACTATGCAAGAAATTATATTCCAAATCTTGGAGTATTACTCGGGTCATTATATCAGAAGACCTCGCCACAGGGTGACAAGAGAATGAAAGAACATGACTGGAAGTTAGTTTGAAAAATCAAAAATCTTGTTCAAAGGCTTCCTGATTTAGAAATACCACCTTCAGTTGCATACATAGTCCTTGAAACATATAGGTGTATGGAAGGATGAGGAGGAGTATGCAAATGGAAATCAACTAAAGAAAGTCCAAGGACCTCTGAAAGAGTTTGTGCATATGCAAGCGTCAAATTTGCAGTAATTAAATCAACAATTGATGCTGAAATCTTTGCCTGCATTGAGACTCTAAGTTCATTAAAAATTCAATATCTTGACAAGTCTGAAATTATATTAAGAACTGATTGTCAGGAAATCATTTCATTTTATCATAAATCTGCTCAAAATAAGCCATCGAGAATTCAGTGGTTATCTTTTACAGACTTCATCAACAGGCTGGGGATCACCATCCATTTTGAACACATATATGACAAAAACAACGTGCTCGTAAACTCATTATCTAGATTAATGTTTGTTCTTGTTGCAGGTGATCAAATTTTAGACTACTTATTTCAGAAAGAGAGATGGATCCCAGAAGAAATAAAGGAAAAGGAAAGGCAAACTATTCTGAGATCTTTTTAGAAGCTGAATTCAAGATGGGAATCAATCACGTTGAATTTGTTGAATGAAAAACAATTTGTTGATAACAGATCTAAGGTATTGTACATTGAAAATCTTCTTGGTGAAGTTGAAAAGAAGATTTGGATACAATGGAGGATGGCATACGAAAGAGAATATGAGGCATTGATTGATGCTGCTGATGATCCTCAAAATGTACTTTCTCATATACGACATGTTATATTACTTGAAGATCCGTTCCAGGGATCAACAGAGGAACAAAATGAAGCATATCTAGATCTTGAAAGACTGGTATGTTCTGAAATTAAAAATATGTTCGAATAAATGAATGATTACAAAACACTTGCTGCAAAATCCGGGAGAATATAAAATCTGCCCAAGAAAACTGCCCAAATGAAGAGATAATATACAGGATGAAGGAAGATTTTGGATGGAGATATAAAGTTTAAATTTCTGAAGAACAAGAGAAATGCAATAATCAATGGGAATTCAATAAACCCATTGTCGACCATCATTTCAAATGCACATATTGCTCCATTACAACCAACATGAACATGAGGATCCACTGTGCTATTTGCAAAATGACTGCATGTCTGCTCTGCTCCAAATTTTATCTTGAAATTGAAATTAAAAAGGAGCTCACACTGTTGCAATTTCAGTCAAAAGACTCTTCAATCCATGAGCTCATTAAATATGTTGATCATTTGAATGAGTATTTGGTAATGATGATGATGCTGCTGTTCAACTCATTAAATATGTTGATCAACAAATTCAACGTGATTGATTCCCATCTTGAAATTACATCGTCATATAACGAGAAATCATCAGGAAGAACAAGTAGGACTCCTTGTGTACTGTTTGCAGAGGGTAGATTCCTCATGTTTTGGCGATAAGTTCTTCTAAAATCAGAAGATTTCACCCTATAGTTATTGTATGACGATGAGGCTGTTGGTTCATGCGGCTGACTGGTTGTTACAGGGGGGTATGCAACTGGTCTCATAGTAGGTTCATTAGAGGGTAAATAAGGGGAATAAGATATGGAAGCATAGGCTTTATCAACTTTATTCACCATTCTTCTTAAAACAGGGTATTCCTAGTAACTGACTTTCAATGTTAGCAGCATCATCATCATCATTAAATATGGGGATAATGATGACATTGTTGCCATTAATGATGATGATGATGATGATGATGCTAACATTGATGTTGTTACTGATAGGAGCAAGAGCTATCAACAAATCTTATGGGAAAGATATTAAAATGGTGATCCTACAGTTGGATCACTAGGGCATCCAAGTGAAAAATATGATTATCTAGTGGAATATTCCATGAAGATTGATGATACACCAATTATTGCTACCGGATGGGGTGATGAAAATGATGAAGATAATCGACCACATGATGATTCAGATGAATTCTTTTCAATTCTAAATGGGAATATTAGCACTGAAAATTTTGAAACTGACAAGGACTTGATATCCTTTGGTGATCACAATTTCCCACAAAACCTCTACACCCTCCAAAAATATATTTCACATTGTGAAAGTCCTCCACCTGAACCAGAGCTAATACCATTAACTCCACATACCAATACAATCCCTACCAATCCCAACACCTCACCAGAAACACCACGACCAGAAATTGCTTATCCTAATATTGAAAGTCAGTTGAATGATTTTGAATACCCTGTTTTAAGAAGAATGGTGAATAAAGCTGATAAAGCCTATGCTTCCATCTTCTTCCCCTTATTTACCCCTTAATGAACCTACTATGAGACCAGTTGCATACCCCCCCTGCAACAACCAGTCGGCTGCATGAACCATCAACCTCATCGTCATACAATACTTATAGGGCGAAATCTTCTGATTTTAGAAAAACTTATCGCTAAAACATGTGGAATCTACCATCTGCAAACAGTACACAATGAGTCCTACTTGTTCTTCCTGATGATTTCTCATTTTATGACGATCTAATTTCAAGATGGGAATCATTCACGTTGAATTTTCTGAATGAAAAACAATTTGCTGATAATAGATCTAAGGTATTGTACATTGAAAATCTTCTTGGTGAAGTTGAAAAGAAGATTTGGATACAATGGAGGATGGCATACGAAAGAGAATATGAGGTGTTGATTGATGTTGCTGATGATCTTCAAAATGTACTTTCTCATATACGCCTTGTTAAATTACTTGAAGATCCGTTCCAATGATCAATAGAGGAACAAAATAGAGCATATCTAGATCTTGAAAGCTGGTATGTTCTGAAATTAAAAATATGTTCAAATACATGAATGATTACAAAACGCTTGCTGCAAAATCTGGGAGAATGTACATAAGCGAAGAGTTATCATCCAAATTCTTTAAAAAAATGCCTCCAGTAATTGGTGATGAAATTGAAAAGGCTTTCAAGGAAAAGCATCCTGGAAACACTATTGGAGTAATGCCCAGGATACATTTTACGTATTTATACTTATCCGATCTATTTAAAAGGACCGCAATTCAAAAGGGCAACAAAGACTTATTCATCTGCAAAAAGATTCCAGTTCCTGGATATTACAATAACCACAAGAGATACGGATTGCGAAAGGCTAAAAGCTACAAGGGCAAGCCTCATGACTCACATGTTTGGGTTATGAAAAATAAAAATAAATCAAAATCTTCTAGATGTAGATGTTACATTTGTGGAGAAGAAGGCCATTTTGCTTGAGAATGTAAAAGCAAAATAGAAAATATGGCAAGAGCGGCTATTGTTAGCAATTTGGATCTACCAGATAATTATGATGTTCTATCAGTAGGTTTCAATGAAGATTTTTCTGATACTTTTTGTTCTATCTCTGAAGGGGAAGGTAGTATCAATACCATCCTACATATAAAGTCTGCCCTAGAAAACTGCCCAGATGAAGAGATAATATACATGATGAAGGAATATTTTGGATGGAGATACAAAGTTAAAATTTCTGAAGAACAGGAGAAATGCAATCATCAATGGGAATTCAATAAACCCATTGTCGACCATCATTTCAGATGCACATATTGCTCTATTACAACCAACATGAACATGAGGATCCACTGTGCTATTTGCAAAATGACTGCATGTCCGCTCTGCTCTAAATTTTATCTTGAAATTGAAATTAAAAAGGAGCTCACACTATTGCAATTTCAGTCAAAAGACTCTTTGATCCATGAACTCATTAAATATGTTGATCATTTGAATGAGGAAAATAAGAGATTAAAATAAAAAATTCAATCGGAAGAAGAAAAGTAGCTACGCGAAAGCTTCAAGGAACTTTCTTTGCATGATAAAGGCAAAGCTATAATTGAAGAAGATGAAGAAGATTTAACTCAATTCATTGAGAATGCCAGTGGAGTTAAAGTTCTATGTGAAGCAGTCAAATAACAAGCCCAAAGAAATCCAAGAAGAATGATGAATCGGCTTTACAATGTAACTGTTACCTTTGAAGTTCTAAGTGTTGAAAGATTTCATCTTAAAGTTATTATTGACACCGGTGCAACAACTTGTTGTGCTAATATTAATAATATTGCAAAGGATTCCACTGAGGAATTAAATTATAAATTCAAGTTCAGCGGAGTTAATTCAACCACTGAAGCTGGAAAGAAGATTAAAGATGGAAAAATGTATATTGGAGAACATAGTTTCAGAATTCCCTTAATCTTCATTATGTATTTTGATGTAATTGATGGGATACAAATGTTAATTGGATGTAACTTCATAAGAAGCTTTCATGGTGCGCGTGGAAGGAAATACTGTTACTTTTTACAAGGAAATCATGCACGTCCAGACAACTCTAGATGTGGAAGTTGAAGCAAAACAGATCCAGGAGCTCGAAATGGATTACAATTTGTTTCTGGAACTACAGCCTCCAGAGTTTGCCTGGAATTTCTCAGAAAACAACTTCACAAAGAAATTTCAGCCGTTACTAAACAGATTAAGAAATAATGGCTACATCGAGGACAACCCTTTACAACAATGGTCGAAGAACACAGTAGTCTGTAAAATTGAGGTAATCAACCCTGACATTACTATACAAGATAAGTCTTTGAAACATATAACGCCAGCCAAGCAGTTGCAATTTGAAGAACATGTTAATGTGTTGCTTAATCTAAAGGTTATACGTCCTAGTACAGGCAGGCAAAGAAGCATGGCAATGATGCTATTAATGATGATGATGATGATGATGATGCTGCTATTAATGATGATGATAATGTTGTTGCTGCTATTAATGATGATGATGATGCTGCTGCTAATAATGATGTTGTTACTGATATGACCAATAGCTATCAACAAATCTTATGGGAAAGATATTAAAATGATGATCCTACAGTTGGACCACTAGGGCATCCAAGTGGAAAATATGATTATCTAGTGAAATATTCCATGAAGATTGATGATACACCAATCATTGCTACCGGATGGGGTGATGAAAATGATGAAGATAATCTGCCACATGATGATTCAGATGAATTCTTTTCAATTCTAATCGTGCATTCAGGCGTGACAATTGATCCTAAAATATAGAAGGAGGTGAGGGGTAAGGAGAGAATGGTATTTAATTAACGATCTCTTAATGATAATACCCATAAGGATCAATACTCGTTGCCAGTACCTACAGGAATTTACGAATGGCTTGTAATGCCTTTCGGTTTGAAAAATGCACCTGACATTTTTCAATAGAAAATGGATAATTGTTTCGAAAATTGCTGGAGTTTTCTTGTTGTTTACATTGATGACGTTATTATTTTCAGTAATAATGAGGAAGAACACATAAGACATCTTGAGAAATTCTTAGAAATTGTTGAAAAAGAAGGATTAACTCTTTCACCAACAAAAATGAAAATTGCAGTTAATTAAATTGAATTTCTTGGAGCAGTTATCAAACAAACAAAAATAAAACTTCAACAGCATATCATTTGAAAGATTGTGGATTTTCCTGATGAAAAATTAAAGGAAAAACAAGGTATGAGATCTTGGCTCGGTATTTTGAACTATGCAAGAAATTATATTCCAAATCTTGGAGTATTACTCGAGCCATTATGTCAGAAGACCTCGCCACACGGTGACAAGAGAATGAAAGAACATGACTGGAAGTTAGTTCAAAAAATCAAAGATCTTGTTCAAAGGCTTCCTGATTTAGAAATACCACCTTCATCTGCATACATAGTCCTTGAAACAGATGGGTGTATGGAAGGATAGGGAGGAGTATGCAAATGGAAATCAACTAAAGAAAGTACAAGGACCTCTGAAAGAGTTTGTGCATATGCAAGCGGCAAATTTGCAGTAATTAAATCAACAATTGATACTGAAATCTTTGCTTGCATGGAGACTCTAAGTTCATTAAAAATTTATTATCTTGACAATTTTGAAATTGCATTAAGAACTGATTGCCAGGCAATCATTTCATTTTATCATAAATCTGCTCAAAATAAGCCATCGAGAATTCAGTGGTTATCTTTTACAGACTTCATCAACAGGCTGCGGATCACCATCCATTTTGAACACATATATGACAAAAACAACGTGCTTGTAAACTCATTATCTAGATTAATGTTTGTTCTTGTTGCAGGTGATCAAAGTTTAGACTACTTATTTCAGAAAGAGAGATCGATCACAGAAGAAATAAAGGAAAAGGAAAGGCAAACTATTCTGAGATCTTTTCAGAAGCTGAATTCAAATGGAAGGTCCAGACAGATAAGCCTGCTTTTGAAGAACGATAGCATCATTTCAAAACCTGTTGTCCTAATGAAGAAACACCATATGGAAATATTTGAGACATAAGCTGAAAACATTGGGAAATGCTATGGTCAACATTCGACAACCCAATTAACATCGACGTATAATCACAACTTTGAGGAGCCTCAAGAATCTATGAGAAACAACAAATCCAAACTGTTATTGAAGAACTTAGCATCCTCAGAAACATCTATGCAACAAAGTCCATGTATTGCAAATGTATGTCTACCAAGGATAACATATGGAACGATCTTGGACCATTCGTCTACAGCAATGAGTCAGAACTCAACAATCTAATTGAAATTTTAGAATTACTTATGCGAAAGGGACTGAATAATTGCGTCTGATTGGAATCTACTTTGCGGTAGTGGTGGACCCCTCCATCATTTGATGTTTATTTCACGTGCTTGCTTTTTCTAAATGCTTGTAATAATTGATAGTGGTGGACCCCCCCATTATCTCTTGGTGTGTGTAATTATTTTCTATCGGTGGAGAATCCGTACGCTTTAGTTTATTCTCCACTACTTTTCGCCCATGGTTTTGCCCATGGTATTTGCTTTATGGTTTCGATTTTGCCAGATTGGTGTGAGGCCCCCTTCAATGGATGTTAAGGCTTCTGATTCCTTCAAATTTCAAATTATTCAAAGATCGGTGTGAGGCCCCCTTCAATGGATGTTAAGGCTTCCGAGTCCTTCAAATTTCAAATTATTCGAAGATCAGTGTGAGACCCCCTTCAATGGATGTTAAGGCTTCCAATTCCTTCAAAATTCAATTTCTTCGAAGATCGGTGTGAGGCCCCCTTCAACGGATGTTAAGGATTTAGATTCCTTCAAATTTCAAATTCTCGGAAGATCGGCGTGAGGTCCCCTTCAATGGATTTTAAGGCTTCCAATTTCTTCACATATTCTTTTCACATATTCCCCACAAATTCACATGTGTGAATCTGCATATTTTCTGCATAAGCACATATATTTTCTTGTTACCTCTTGAGTTGGATGTGAGTCCTGGTGCTTTCCTTCTTAATGTAACGCACATATTTTCTTGTCACCTCTTGGGTTGGATGTTAGTCCTGGTGCTTTCCTTCCTAACGTGACGCATATATTTTCTTGTTACCTCTTGAGTTGGATGTGAGTCCTAGTGTTTCCCTTCTCAATGTAACACACATATTTCCTTGTCACCGCTTGGGTTGGATGTGAGTCCTAGAGCTTTCCTTCCTAAGGTGATGCATATATTTTCTTGTTACCTCTTGTGTTGGATGTGAGTCCTGGTGCTTTCCTTCTCAATGTAACAAATATATTTCCTTGTCACCGCTTGGGTTGGATGTGAGTCCTAGTGCTTTCCTTCCTAACGTGAAGCATATGTTTTCTTGTTACCTCTTGAGTTGGATGTGAGTCCTGGTGCTTTCTTTCTCAATGTAACACACATATTTTCTTGTCACCTCTTGGGTTGGATGTGAGTCGTAGTGCTTTCCTTCCAGACATGACGCACATATTTTCTTGTTATCTATTGAGTTGGATGTGAGTCCTAACGCTTCCCTCCTCAATGTAGCAGATATTTTCTTTAGAGACAGATGTGAGTCTCTATGTTTTCCACTCGATTCAGTCCTCCTACACAATCCTATTCTCATCTTTTGAAATAAGTTTTAAGACCACCTTAAATGGATTATGACATCTAATTCTTATTTCGGGATTGATACCCAAATTTCAATTCCCACCTCGGGGTCAGCACCTATAGACTGACTCCCATCCTTTATAAATACCTGAAATTTCATAACTCAAAATTCACTCTCCGATCCTCAGCGAGAGTCCCTACTCCTTGATTTCAATCAAATGATCATCTGCTAATTTCCCAGCAGAAGCAAATCACACACAACTCTACACATACTTCTGGGTCTGATGACTTAGGAGTTTGTATTGGTTTTTGTTGACCTTATCGGTCAACGCCAATATGCGCGGAGTGCTTTCCAAACACACCACAAATATTTGGGGTCCATTTGTTGACCTCAATTTTGGTTGAGGTTTAGTTTTTCCTCTTTAGTAGCCTAAGATAGCCATAGGACTTTCCTATTGACTATTCTTAAAAAACTAGACATGGAACCCTCACCATTAGAAATTCTACACTCTTCTTTACTCAACTTGAAGTACATATTGGTCTTAACCTCTAGCATTCTGTAGGTGGGGTCACTATGGGGGAGCTCAAGATGAGTTATCCTTAGGACTGCTGGACCTTAGGGTTGACCCTAGGTGTTGGTCTAGGGCTAAGGCACTCACTTGCAATCATTTACAATCACAATCACTCACTACCCTGAACCCAGAATTTCTAGGCTCTGGTCCCTTGATACTTTTGGGAGACTCATGTAGGTGGTCCCCTAAACCCACTAGCCCTATGCTAGGGTTTGGCTAAGACCACTATATAGAAGACCCAAAATGGAGTTTCCATTGGTCCATGGCTTATTAATGATGGTTGGCACTCCAACTCTACCAAGACACCCAACCTAGCCTTTTGCCCCTAAATTCCCCCGAATTACCTAGATACCATTGGGGCCCCAAATTTGGCCAAAATTTCCAAATCTACCCAAAATAGCCAACTTAATTTAAAAATCATTTCAAACACCTTGAAAACACCAAAAACTACCCAAAATCACCAAAATTGGCCAAACTACCAAAATACCCCTCCTTACTCCAAAATTTCAAAAATTCTAAAAAATCCCAAAAATTCCTAAAACCTCCCAAATATTCCCAATTTCATTTTTTTCAACTATCACATGACCCAATTTGGCCATCTTTGGTCAAAACTCTCAAATTGCCCTTTAAAGGCCCATATTTTCCCCAAATTACCCCAAATGTCTGTCCAATTGGTCTCAATTTCAATTCTAAACTCAAATTAACTCTTGATATGACTAATCTAGACCAAATCCTAGCTCAATTGGTCTATGATTTGAACCCAATTTTGTGCTAAACCAAAAACCCAATTTTGGCCCTATGGCTTGGTTCCACCAAATTTAACCCATAACCCACTCAACTGGCCACAATTTGTGTTAAAAAAAAAACCATCGTAACATTCCCATACATCAAAATTGAACTTCAATTGGCCTTGTTGAGACCTCAGTTTCATTTGATTTCAACCTAAGTCCAAATGCCCCAAATTTGCCTGAAATTGGTCATGTCTCAAAACCTCACAAAATTGATGGCCTTAGCCCCAAAATTTCCACTCCATCCCTTAATGAAAAATCTTCACAACATCTCCTTTGATCATTTGAACCATTCAATTTGGACTTAGCCCAAGGCTATCTCAACCAAGACCCATGTCTAGCCCAACATGCCCAAATTGACCAAATATAAAAAAAACCCTCAAATTGACATACCAATTGAACTCAAAATCACTTCAACCCTTCACCAAAGATCTTCATAACAATCATCTACACAATGTTAATCAATCAATTGGGTCAATTTACATGGCTAACCTAGACTAAACCAAAACTTTGATTACTTGAACCCATGCATGAAACATGACCAAACCACCTTAAAGCAATCAAATTAACTCCACCTCAGCCATTGGTTAAACCCTAATATTGAGCCAAAACCCATCTAATCACCTAAACTAAGCCTTGGAACAAAAGTTCCCCAAATTAAGGGATCTTATTTCCAAAAATGCACATGCTTAAGATACCCCTACCAAAACTAAACCCCATTGCATTAAATTGCTTTGACAGATTCCCCTGGATGCCCTAAGCTCCTAGCCACCTCCCCCTGACATGGCCAGTTGGCCTAGTTGCCGGAGAAGCCAAAATTGAGGGCCACCCCTCTTGACTTTCACCCAAATCAAACCTAGAAGCCAGCTCAGCCAAATCAAATTGTAGAGCTCCTCTGCCCTCTACCTAAGCACCATAATGCACCCAAACATTTTCCCTGAGAGCCACCTCATGACCATTTTTATAAAAACTCACCTCCAGGGCCATGGGGGGTGTGCTAAAAATTTTCTTAGAGAGAGCTTCCTAAATCACTCACAGAGCTTCTTTGAGATCTCCACAGCCCATTCCAATCACTCCATTGTCTTGATTCCCCCTGTGTAACCCTAATTTTGAGCTTGAAAATTAGGGCAAAAACATGGTATCCCTGAAAACTCCACCAAACTTTAATTGCTTATGCCCACACCTTCACAACAGTAAGAGAAGACAAAGCGCCATCAAATTACTCTCTAAAATAGCCTCTACAATAGCTCTTGACCAACACCTAAAATCAGTCTTGATCAAAATCACACCTAGGCTTTACACCAAGACTAGAGGCTCAATCCCTAGCCTCTTTAGATCCCAACGAATGTGCTAAGAACCTCTGATTGAAGCTTCACTTCTCAGAACCAAAGTATAAAACTTCTCTTATTCCCGAGCCTATTTGAACTCTCCATTTGTTTTGAGTTGATTTCATGGCATCATAAATGTATGGATATGATCGTCTAGTCTAGATGAGCATTTTAAAAAAAATTCATTTAATTTGGTTGAGAAATAAGGGAGAAATAAAGCTTGAATGATGGATGATTCTCGGGCTAGGCTATCGGGGACGATGATGGAGCGCCATTCAATCGGGTGTGTAACGGATGGACGATCGAGATCAAGCTGGATAATACTTCGGAACAGAAGCCACGGGTCGAATGGGAGCGCACCGCATGGAGCTTCGGAGCCATCGTAGGTTAAGGTGGCGCCGTGCATTTAAATAGATAAATAGGGATTTAATTAATTCAAAAAATGATCCCTAACTTCAAAAATGCATATCTTGGTGTAGAAAAATCACAAAAATAAAATAAAATACCCTCTTGCTCAGTGAATAGAAAAGAACAATGTGGAAATAATTTGGAATCCATTTGATGCATATTTTATTATTAATTAATTAAACACTGATTTGAATATTTGATTCTCCATGCATGTAGTAATCACACTATGGCTTGAAATTTTAGCATGTTGTTGTCTCTGTCTTAGGGAACGTTCCCTGATTTTTCCAAAGTCAGAGAAGTTCCCTAGATAGAGAATCATATTTTTCAAGTTTATATGCATTATTTGCTTAAATTAATCATCGAAATTAGCATGTTGCTTAAAATCCAAGAAAATTTTTAAAGATTTATGATGACCAGAAAGCCATTAGGAAAATTTCTCATGAGTCAACTGATTTAAAATGTACCTAATCTTTATAAACCCTAAATCACTAAAATAATTAATTTTGAAAAATACAAACAATAAAATGACTTGGATTTTGATCTCCACTATTTTTTAGGAGTCAGAAAACTCACCATGAAAATTTTAAAGCATTTTAAGTTCATTTGATAACTTAAATTAATTTCAAGTTAATTAACATTTTTGGTACTAAAATGACTTTTAATAATTAAATTATAACTTGAAAATTATAAAACTTAATATTTTGAGTTCTCTGTGATTAGGGGTATTTCCTAAAAATAAAATGATATTTAAAATAAAAACTTGATTTTTAGTCTATTTTAAGTATTTAAATAATTAAAAATCCCTAACAATCACAAAAATAATAAAACTCATGAAAATGTTCTAAATTGCTTCCTAAGCACTTAGGAACAATTAGAATATTTTTCCTGATTTTCTAAATAAAGAAACTGAATTTCAAAGCTAAAAAATAATTTTTAAAGGCTAAAAATGAGTTTTCAGTAAAAATAATTCTAATAAATCAAATAAAATTCAAAAAAAGATAAAATCTTCTCCTCTGAGTTTTCTAACCTTAGGAGGACTTTTCAAAAATATTAAAGTTAATTTCCCCATTTAAAATATTTTATATTTAATAAATACCCCATAACTTAAAATAATTCTTAAAATTCAATAAAATTCAAAAAATCATGAAATTTGGGCCAAAGGCTTCTCTAGTCTAAGTCTACCTTGAGTAAAAATTTCAAGGGATTAGGGTTTACCTTGGTCAAGTTAGGAATTTTCTTTGAAAAATCCTATTTTTGCATTACAATAATTATATAAATTAAATTATATTTTGAAAAATCACATTTTCTCCTTTGATGTCTTAACTGACCCATGAATGAGGTAGGATAAAAATTTTATATTCATTTGAACTGAATTTGACAAATTATGAAGTGTTAGAGCCTTAGGGGCAAATGTGTAATTTTGGAAATTTAGTCTTAATGAACATGTTAGGCTTAATTCACAAGGAGGGAAAATGGGTAACCTCTAATCTTAATCAATTTATTTGATGTTTGAAACCCAAAGGGGTTGAGGGAAAATGGGTAACCTCTGATCTTAATCAATTTATTTGATGCTTGAAATACAAAGGGGGTAATGAAATGGGTAACCTCTGATATTAACTTGGACGTTTGAAACACAAGGGGTTAATTGGTAGAAACCAACCTCACTTTCTTAATTGAAAAGATAAGGTTTATTTGGATGTTTGAAACACAAGGGGTTAATTGGTAGAAACCAACCTCACTTTCTTAATTGAAAAGATTAAGTTAATAAATTTCTAAATTATTAAATTTGTTAAAATAAATGAACCTAGGACTTAGGGGAATGACTTTTGAAGTCAATAATTAATCAATTTAATACCCTTATTTTGATTTTTAAATAAAATTCAAATCATGAATCATGACCACCTAAAGCTTAACCTTTTCAAAATAAATTAAGACACTCACTTAGGTCTTAAGGGGTTAGTAATGACTTAGGCTAAATCAAGGCTGATTAAATGAGGATTAGAAAAATAAACTCAATTAAAATTAGAACTTTCAAACACTACAAGCCTAATTAGGACTAAAATTTGGCGAAGTGTTCCAATGACACTAACTGGCCTCTTTAAGGGTTATCACCCACATAATATGCAAAATTAAATTGCACATAATAATTACCTTTCTCTTAGGAATAATTGATACATCAATGTTCATTGAGCACCAAGGGTATTTACATGATAAATTATTAGGCAACATAATAAGTTTAAAAGAACTCGGGATTTTCCACCAGGCAGCGAGAGAATAGCACGGACCTGCTTCTTTCTCTAGATCTGTTGGACACCTCGGAGATCTACTGAACTTAATATATTTTGCTTGGTAACATCATCCTTAATTAAACTTCTAAGGACCCACCAAGATATGACCTAGGGTTAGATAGGTCATCAAAACTTTACTTCCCTGTTTCATATAAACTGCCTTAACATGCCTTTTGAGTTTAAGGTGGTGGAATGAGAAGACTCGCCAGTACTCTTTTACAGTTTTCAGTGTTGTCTTTCTTGTACTTTCATACAGTACTTTTATACCTACAAACTTGCATGCTAAACAACAATGTCACCCTGCATGAAAACTATAACTATCAGGATAGCCAAAAAACTAAAACCAAAAGTAAAACTAAAATCAATCAAGATAAAATCATCGCCACAACATTCAAAATATAAAACAACTCAAAATTTAATCACAAACATCACACAAAACCGCTACAACATTCAAAATTCTACAACATTCAAAATATAAAACAACTCAAAATTTAATCACAAACATCACACAAAACTACAACGCAACTAAATTAAGATGTCTCTATCGGATGATAGGGAATCTCTCAGAGGAGGTAACCTACAGTTGCTAACGAGGCTTTCCACGGTCTAAATCAAATTATGGAACTCATTAAGTTGAGTTTAGTAAATTCATTTGGACTAAGTGAATCCAATAGAGGTGCCGGAACGAGGGAACTGTAGGATTGGTGTCGCTCTAATCAACTTTAACATGCCTCCATAAAATTTAAAGAACTTCAATCATAAGGCCAGAACTCATTAAGTTGAGTTTAGTAAATTCATTTGGACTAAGTGAATCCAATCGAAAATAGTGGAGTGTCACTCTAATCAACTTTAATATGCCCCCATAAAATTTAAAGAACTTCAACCATAGGGCCCCCTGATTTGACATTATAACTTAACACACTAGAAAACTCAAACTCGTTGTGGTAAGGAGCTTGGAGCTAGCATGGTGGGCAACACGACCATCTGCAACAGCAAAACCTGTCTTCCCCAGCTAAACCAATCTTCCTTCCTTAAACTTAAACAATAAAGCCATATGACTTTGAGGTTGCTTGCTTATGCAACATAAATCCTCATCTTATCTTTAAGCCTTCGTATAGCTCTACTATACAATATAAGCCCTAACTCGTCTTAGGATTTTGAGGTTGTTTGCTGTCACGACCTAAATCCTCACATCTTCCAGACTATTTGTGTGATCGTTTTACACGAATGTAAGTCCTAACTAATAAAATTGGCAGGAAGAAACACTTAAATATTTCTCCTTAAAACTAAAGCCAAACATTAGGATAGCTTGGGAAGTCACCGAGGTTATCCTCTGGATCCATGACATCCCCTAGTTCTTCCTCCTTTGAACTCTACAACAAAATGTTCCATGATCTCTACAAAATGTTCCAAATTTGAACCAATCCCCTTTCACACCTCTACGTCTGATCTCATTGAAAAATGCCCTTTGAAACTCCTTGAAGATAATATTTCCTGCTTTTTATCAGGAGTCTTCTTAGGTGACTTTGGCCATTTAAGATGTAATTAACTATAGAGGCTTTCCCTTATAGGAAGCATGTCCGAACCCAGCTTAATATAAACCTTATTTAATTCTTTATATTAAATAGGGGAACTTGTCGGCAAATATAAATGTTTTGCAGACCAAATAGATGTCATATATTCTTTAGTTTATTTGATCAAGCCTCATCCTCAAGTCTTGTGTTTATCATTCGGGATAGATACATGATTTGAGGTACAGTACTCTTTCATTTAAACTATGTAAAATATAGGGTCAGTTTGATTTCATATTTTTCTAAAACTAAATATATATGTAAATTAAAATGTCCTTCCGAAGCGGGAGACGGGATTTTGATTCCGGTGACCGACAGCTTCTTACGGGCAACTCTCAAACCAAAAATAGCGCCGACAAGGCTGGCTAGGCATAGATATTTCTGTTTTCTAAATAGATATACCGATTATCATCAAATACCTATTGCTCTAGAGGATCAAAAGAAAACAACATTTACTAGTCCTTACGGAACTTTTGCTTTTCGACAAATGCACTTTAGATTATGCAATGCACCTACAACATTTCAAAAATGTATGATATCAATTTTCAGAGATTTAATTGAAAAAGGGATTGAAGTCTTTAGGGACAATTTTTTTGTATTTGGAACTTCATTCAAAATATGTCTAAATCATTTAGAGAATGTTTTAGAACTGCGTGAAAAAACTAATATCGTATTAAACAAGGAAAAATGTCAATTTATGGTTATTGAGGAATTTTGCTTAGGCATAAAATTTAAGAAAATGGCATGGAAGAAGAAACTGTAGAAATTCAGGTGGTATCAAACCTACCTCCACCTACTACTGTAAGAGGAGTTAGGAGCTTTTTAAGACATGCTGGATTTTACAGGAAATATATTAAATATTTTTCAAAAATTACAAAGCCTTTATGCAAACTTCTGAAAAAAGATACAAAATTTGACCATAACCAAGATTGCCTTAAAGCCATTAAAACTTTAAAAGAAAATTTGAACATTGCTCTTATAATTATTTCACCCGATTGGAAGAAACCTTTTGAATTAATGTGTGATGCAAGTGATTATGCAATTAGAGCTGTTTTAGGGCAGAGATATGATAAGATTTTTAAATTTATATACTATGCTAGTAATACTCCTAATAATGCTTAAATTAACTATATCACTGCTGAAAGAGAGTTATTAACCATTGTTTATGCTTTTGATAAGTTTAGGTCATATCTGATTAGAGCTAAATGTGTTGTGCATACCGACCACTCGACTATTAAATATTTAATGCAAAAGAAGGATGTGAAATCAAGATTAATTAGATGAGTACTTCTGATGCAAGAGTTTGATTTTTTAGTACTCGATAGGAAAGGGACTGATAATCAAATTGTTGCTCATCTATCTAGGTCAGAATAAGAAGAAATACTTGATATAAAAAAAGAAATTAATGAAACTTTTCCTGATAAACAACTTTATGTTGTAAAAGGATGAGAAATACTATGGTATGCTGATATTATAAATTATATTGTTAGTTATATTTTACCATATGGACTAACGAAACAACAGGAAAAGAAATTTATCATGATGCAAAATCTTATTTTTGGGATGACCCCTATTTGTATAAATAATGCAAAGATTTAGAAATGAGCCATGTGTACCTTATAAAGAAATTCAGGAAATTATCCAAAAATGTCATGATTCTGAATTTAGAGGTCATTTTGGGAGTGATAGAACTATTCATAAAATTTTACAATCTTGATTTTATTGGTTTACTCTATTTAGAGATGTTAATACAAATATAAAAATATGTGATCGATGTCAGAGAGTATGTAATATTTCAAAAAGAAATGAAATGCCTCTAAACTTTAATTTAAAAATTAAAATTTTTTATGCATGGGGATTGGATTTTATGGGACTATTTATACCTTCATTTGGAAATGTGTATATATTGATTGCAATGGATTATATTTCAAAATGGATAGAAACGATCGCTTTACCTCGATGTGATGCTCAGAGTTTTTCAAAATTTTTAATTAAAAATATTTTTACAAGATATGGAATGCCGAGAGTAATCATTACCGATGGCGAATCTCATTTTAAGAATGCAACAAATGCAATATTGGTAAAAAATATATAATTTAATGCATTAAATTGAAACTGCTTATCATCTCTAGAGTAGTGGTTTGGCTGAAGTATCTAATCGTGAAATTAAAAAAATTTTGGAAAAAAGTGTGAATCTTAATAAAATGGATTGGTCTGCTAAATTAGATACTGCATTATCCACATACAAGATAGCTTATAAGACACATATAGGAATGTCCCCATATAGATTAATTTTTGGGAAGACTTGTCACTTACCAGTAGAATTAGAGCACAAAGGTTATTGGGCTATTAAGGAATTCAATTTGAATTTGAAAAATGCTTGTGAGAAAAGATTATTACATTTGAATGAGCTTGAAGAAATTAGGAATGAATCTTATGATAATGCTCAGATTTGTAAGGAAAGAATGAAAGAATGGAGTGATCGAAAGATAATAAAAAAAGAATTTAAACCAGGACAAGAAGTTTTATTATCTAACATAAGACTGAAATTATTTCCTGGAAAACTGAAGTCTGGGTGGAAAGGGCCATTCAGAATTGTTAAAGTCCATCCATATGGAGCTATTAATATTGAAGATCCCAAGACTAGAAAGATATTTAAATTGAATGCACACAGATCAAAACCATATTTTGATAGTTAAAGACTAATTTTTAAAGAGACTGTAATGTTGGGTCACCCAGAATAAAGACTGGGAATGTCGGGCTGACGACATTAAAATAAGTGCTTTGTCGAAGGCAAGCCATATTTATTGTTGTTTATTTTGTTTTTATGTTTTTGTTCGAAATATTTTGCGTATATTAATATATTTGTGCATCTATAAATTCTGTGTATTTGAGAAATTGACATTAAGAAAATATTTAGAAACATCTTTATTTACCTAATTTTATGAGAGAATTGTGAATTTATTGGATCGAAATCAAAATGGAGAATTTTTTTGGAATTGTTGCTTGATGCGTTAGATTGGCACATGAAGTGCCGCATTCCAGAGAGCTGGCACATGAAGTGTCGGAATAGGCGCATGAAGCGCTGTGGCGACAAAAATGACTTAGTTTCAAAAGGTAGTTTATGGCAGTTTTTGGCAGATTCTTCTCCTTATAACTCCCAAAAAATGATTCCAAAGTCCATTTTAAGGGGGGGACAAGGGAAGAGTCACTAGTTTTCAATTCCAATGACATCCCACTATAAAAATTCCGCTAGATTTGGAATTTTCAACGGAAGAAAGTTTGTTTGTTCAATGCGCAGAAGTTAAATGATCGATTTCTTGTGAAGAAGAGGCTAATCAAAGAAAGGGGTTTGTGAATCAAGGTTTCAATGCACTGAATACTTGAGTAGAAGAGATTATTGCGCAAAGACGTTGGGAGGTGCTTTACTCCTCTACTACCGTCGTAGTTGTCCCTGTGGTGAAAGAGTTTTATGCAAATCTTCATGGAATCAACTAAGGAATTGTCTATGTGTGAGGCAGGTTTGTGCAGTTCACTTCTTCAAGAATAAATGAGATGTTTATGATTGAATGTGTGCCTATTTTCCACTATGCAAATTTTACCCCTATGAGAGATAATATGAATGAACTCTATCAATACCTTATGGATGAAGATGCAAATTAGGAGGCAAGATTTAATGATAATGAAGTTTTTCTTCATTGTCATTAAATCTTGCTTCTAAGCTATGTCATTTCTTTATTGCATCGAAATTACTTCCCACTATGAAAATCAGTAATGCAACTAAGGAGAGTGTTATTTTAAACTATTGCATTCAAACTGGAAAACCTGTTGATATTGGAGCAATAATCATGAAATCAATTTTGGTTTTGATTGTCAATGGATCTGCAATGCAGTCAATCACAAGTACCTTATCAAAGTTGGGAGAAAGTGCTTCTTCCTTGGAAGCCTATGGATCCATAAGTCTATTGCAACTGTATTGGAATGGGAGATTAGAATGATATGAATGTACAGATGGATCAAGCATCCCATAATTCATCATCTATTCAACCTTACTTCAGTTCAAACGTAATTTTAAAACGGATTAAGAAGATAAAAAAAGCTTTACAGAACCATATGCATGCAATTGGGAATGTTTTTGAAATGTTGGATCATCTGGATTGGATACTGAAGGAACATTTTGAATATACTGGTTATATTGAAGATAGTTTGGTACGTATGTTCAAGAAACATGCTTAGATTGGGGAAGATTCAACTATTGAATTTCCTCATCAACCCTTCTATAACTTGTACGTACACTACCAATCTGTGGGAGATATTTAGGAGGACAAGAATGAAGAAGATGTTTGAACTTAATCTATGCACGAAATATTTTGTTTAATACTACTTGTTTGTGTTATTGTGTTAAGTTGGATTGCATTTAATTTTATTGTTAAACTCTATTTATATTTGTGTTTAGTATTTTAATGTTTAGATTTCAGTGTTAGGATGGTTGGTTTGCTATGGACACTGAAGTAGATGTTTGTCGGCTTGAAAAATGTTAGTTTGTAATAGTGCGGATTTTATATATATAAGTGGGTTTTGTGTTGTTTGTGAATATTTGGTGTTAAATTAATGTTTAAATTATGATTATAAATGTTCATTTGAATTAATTAGAGGATGAAGTCAAGCGGTATGCAGCAGAATTCCACAGAAAATGAAATCTGGAAAAATTAAGGCGTTGGCGTCAGATGCACCAGTTTACAGAGAGTTGGCGCATGGTGCGTTAGATTTGGCGCTAGAAGCACCAAAGTCCCAAAAATTCTATATTGCCTAAAGAATCATAAAATCACACAATAAAACTCCATTTTTACTGCTTGGGTCATCTCGTACCTCTAAACCATGACCTAGAGCTTCACATGGGCATGTTAGAGAAGATTTCGGAGGACAAAGATCTTAGATTTCATCTTCTCTTGGTAAGAGCTTCACTTTAACTTAGAAATTTTTTATTTTCACCATGATTTTTTCTATATTATGGAAGATCCAAAATTTGAGATTTTTTATGGAAAAGATTGAAGAAAACTCATGGTGAAAAATTCCTTACTAAATAATCTTACTTGGGGAGTTAGATTTTTTATTTTGTAATTTATTTGGATTTTATTTGGAATTTATTTGGATTTTCATAGAAATTCCAATGGCTCCATGAGTAAAGAGAGGTAAGCAAATAGTTGATTTTTATGCAAAGAGATTTGTCAATTTCAAAGCCCAACATTGCTATAACACTCAAATGGAATCGAAAAAGTTGATCCAAGAACGGGCATTTGCTAACACGGGTGGTGAGATCGAGAGGTTGATCGTCGCCAGAAATTGGGAAAGGTTTGCTACTTCACTGCAGTAGCAATTGTACTAATGATTCGGAAATTTTATGCCAATTTGACGTTTACTAATGGCGATCACATCCTTGTAAGAGGTAAGCAAGTTGAATTTTCAAGAGATAAGTTCAATGTTTTTTATCAGCTAATAAATGTATTCCATTGCAAATATGCTACATTCATGATGACTGATTCATCATTGGATGAAGTGATTGCTTTTTTGACTAATCGAAGAGGAGAATGGAAGATTAAGAATAATAAGAAAGTTATTTCTCTGCTTCTATGATGACTATTCAGTCAAAGATATGACACCACTTCATCTCTGCTAAATCACTACCAACAAATCATTTAAGCGAAGTAACAAAGGATAGAGTTGTGCTAAACTTCTGCATTTAGAAAATGAAGACAGTAGATGTTGGTGCTCACATAATTCATCATGCTCGGATTATAGCTAGTAGTGCCACAGCTAGTGGTTTAGGTTACCCTGCTCTGATTTTCACTTTTTGTAAGCAATCAGGAGTAGAGTCCCATAGAAATAAGTAAAGGCTCCAGTCACAAAATCCTGTTGGGAAGCATGTGATTCAAAGAATTGAATCATCTGTTGAGTCTACGAGTGGAGGTATTGATAGATCCTCTACATCAGCTGCAAGGGCCTCTACAGCTCACTCTGCTTCACTTGAAAATATTGTGGAGCAGCTTATGATTCAAAAAATAGATATTGTTAATATGCAAAATCAGATTGTAGAAATTGGAGCAAGAAGTGCTTATAATGATGAGTATAAGCAGAGAAGAGTTCAACATGATATAGCTTTTGAGGAAGCTATGATTAGACATCTTAGGGGTGAATACAATGTGGAATTTCCAACATGCCCCAGCTTCACTCCTTATGCTCCTATTCATGATGATGATGAAGAAGAAGAAGAAGAAGATGATGATGAGGACTATTATTCTTAGAAGTTTAGTTTGTTTTGTTTGTTTGTTTGTTATTTTTTATTATGTTGTTATTTGATGTCATTTGAAATAATTGTGGTAAAAACTTTCATGCTGTGTTGTGGACCTAAATTGTAATAGTAACAGTAGATTTTTTTTTCTGCATTTTTAGTATTTTCAGTTATGTTTCTGTTTTTAATTCTCAGCAAATCCTTTAAAATATATTATGTTTCATTTAATGCTTTAAAGCTTGTATGTTTTTTAAAGTTAGTACCTGTAGTATAACAGAGCCCAATTTCATACTTAAAAATCCTATACATGTTAGTTTTTATTTTTATCCATTTACTATTTTCTTTCACCTACTAAATTTTGTACTAAAACATTTTTAAATCAATTAAAAACTTAAGTTTGGGGGAAAGAAAATTTTCTTTTAAAAAGAAGCAAACTAAATTTTATTTGTCACTAATTAACTATTGTTTTAAAATTTTGTAACATGACCTGAGATATTAAGATTTAACTTTAAATGACTATACTTATATGTTTATGAATATTATGGTAAATTTAGGTAAAAATATTTAATAATGAAGGTCAATTTTTAAGTTAAAGATATTTGGTATGAAAATGTAAGACTATGTTTTTCTATTTAAAGTAAAGGAAATTGTATTTTTGAAGTATTAAGAATTTTAGGGTTTTATGTAAGAAAAAAAGAATGAAACTTTATGAAAAATCATAAAATAATATGAATTTATAAATTGATAAAAGACATGGAGTCTTGACTTTAAGAATATGATAGTGAAGTTCAAAATTATTAAAGGCTATCCAAATATAGTAATCCTCGCTTGAAAAAGAAAAAAAAAAGAATAGAAAGGATTGGAAAGATCCTGAAAGAAAAAGAAAAAAAGAAAAGAAAAATGAGTGAGGAGAAGCTTGAGGAGATGCCTAAGCAAAAATTGAATTCACTTGAATCTACGTAAGGAAAAGGCTTTATTACATTTCGTAAACTTGTATTAGAGTATTAATAGCATTATCAGTAAAGTTTTCATGAAGTTATTTTTCATATGAATATTCTAAAAATCCTTAATATGACAAATTGTAATTTTTCTTGAAATGAATAGAGATTCAAAAATCTTAGATTTGATTACTAAGTACTCTTAGACTTAGAGTTTGAATCTAAGTTTTTAAGGATTTTTCTTAAATATTAATATTTTATTTATTAAACTAAATTATAAGAGTTATAAGTTAATCTCTATCCTAAGCCAAATGTTTTTATGTAGTAAGTGTCACTTGAGGACATGTAACATTTAAGTTTGAGGGATTTTCATACACCAAAATAATATGTTGTTTTAAGTTTATATTTTATACTTATTTTTGGTGATATTACATCTTAAAGAAGGGTATTTTCATGTTTTTGCTACAGGTATATCAATTTTAGGCATTTGGAGCAAAAGTAACAAAAAGAACAAAATTTGGAGCCAAAATAGCAAATTTTAGGAATTCTGGTGCCTGATGTGCCAGATTGGATTTAGAAGCACCATTTTACAGAGAGTTGGTGCCTGATGCACTAGAATGGCGCTAAAAGCGCCATTTGATATAGAGCTGGCACCAGATTTGGTGCCTGAAGTGCCAAAACCCATAACAACGTGGATTTAAGCAACTTGGCACTAGATGCATTAGAACCGGCGCCAGATGCGTCGGAGAATACTTTGAGCAGATTAAGGCATTTCCGGATGAATTTTGTGCAAATTTTCAAAGGGACACTTGTTCCAAACACCCCTTGGAGTGATTCAATGCATCTAGTCACTTTAGAAGGTTCTTTTATCAAGGGATATGTCTCTTGAATCAACAAACATATAGTTTGAATTCAAAAGGGTTGACCTTGGAGAGAATTTTAGAGGGAATTTTGAATTCTTTTTGGAGGGAGGTAGCCTTTAATAAAAGAGAGGTTTTGGAAGAGAAGTGTGGCGTGTTGCTTGTGGCATGTAAGGGGAGCAAAAAAGAGAAGGGGAGAGAGAGAGAGAGAGAGAAAGTCAAGAGCTTGGAGATTTTCTTCAAGGATTGTAAGAGGAGAGGGAAGGTGAGAGATTTCTTCTTCATTACACTTCTAAGAGAGAATTGAGTGAGTTTTTAAGGAGAGAAAGGATTGAAGTGAAATTTTAAGGATTTTCTTGGGAAGGATTGTGAGATAAGTTGTGTCTTTTATTTATTTTGTTTTGTAAACTTATTTTTATATATGAAATCCGTATTTTGTCGTATCATTCTCATGAATACTGAGATATGGTTTTGTGAAGAATTGATTTTGTTTTATACATTTTTAAATGACAATAATTTGTGATGATTTGAACTCTGATCTTCATTTACTTTTCGATCTAGCCAATTGAATTGTTAAAATGTGTTGAGAAACATATGTTTCAATAGGGCTATGATTTCTACAACATAGGGAGAATCTCATTTAATTTCATTGGAGAGAATGTCGTCCATGGAGTTGAGTGTAAATAAATAGGGAAATATACTTTTTTGGATATTGAATTAGAGATTTTAAGGTGATAGATTAAAATCCTCAATTTGGTATAGTTGATCAAAAACAGATGCGAGATTGTTACCCCTCGAGTGAGGGAGTAGTGAGAGCTCTGGAGTGGCAGCTAGTATCCTCCCAGCATAACCACAAAACTAGGGAACAAACTCTGGATTAGTCAATGTTCATAATGCACTCAGAAGAGGGTAAAGAATAGGAATTCTCCTATTTAGCCAAAACAGTTTATATAAATATTTTCAAATGATTTTAATTTATTAACAATCCATATACTCATTGTAAAGGAGAAGGATGGTTTCTTAAATTTGAACTCTTCGTCAAAAAAACTTTGTTTAGCTTTTGTAATTTTACTTTTGAAAGTTTAGCTATTAGTTTAATTAACTTTATCTTTTTACTACATTTTATTTAGCCTTCACTCTATTACTTTATATTCAAATTTAGCACTTAACTTTCATAGTTTAAAATTGTAGTTTATATTATAATCTTAAGAATTTACTCATATGCATTTCCAACTTCCCTATGGGATCAATATCTAGGACTTCATTAGAGCCCTTTATTACTTGATCAATATGTATGCTTGCATTATATTTAGGGGATTTGACAGTTTAAAGATTTTTAAGAAGTTAAAACTATTTTCATTAAAGTTATTTCTTTTGAATTTAATTAGCATATTTACTATTGTATCTGTCATGTATATTTTGTAATATTGAAAAATATTTGTAAAATTAACACACTAAATCCACCCACATCACCCGTACCTTCCATCTTAACCCAATCCTCTCACTCACCAAAATTTGAAATTTCTACAAATGCATAATCAAAATCAAAATTAAAATCAACACACTGTAAATCAAGTGCACCACAAATATCAGGTTCCTAACCAGGGACACTAATGGTTGTCCATCTAAATTCATAAAACACCGCTTTGTAAAGGCGAAGAGAACAAAGATCACTACAAATTCACAACTTTAATTTAAAATGCGACCGCTTTTTCTCTGGCATAAACCTCTTTGTATTCTTCAATTTGGGCTCAGTTCATTCAATTTTGAAGTTTCATTCATGCTCCTGCACCATTTTGAGGTAAGGGCTTAGACGGTTGTTTTGGTTTTGTTGATCATTTCATTTAATGCCAATACACGTTGTGTACCTGTCAGGCACAATACACCTATTGGGGGTCCATTTTTTTATCTCCTTTTTTATGAGGTCTAGTTTCTCTTCTTTAAGAGTGTAGGATCTAGCCATAGGACTTTTCTGTTGACTATCCTAAAGGACTTAGTAAATGGAGCCCTCCCAAATAAAATTCCACACATTTTTTTACTCCTCTCATGAAGTCCCACCTAGTTGGTTACAAGCCCCCAAATGTCATTTGGGATGGTCAATACCAACATGTGGAGACTTGAGAGTGAGTTTATATAGGTTTAAGTGGGCCTTAGAACAACTCTGGGTGACTTGATCTTAGTCACAACCTCACACACACCCAAAATCGTAAAATCACATTGCACTTGACCTATCCCTCACTCTTTTCAAAGCTCATGTGGGTGGTCCCAAGCCCTTATCCTTTGGTTGAGGTAGCTAAGACCAACATATGGAGGATCCAAAATGAGCTCTCCCATTGGTCTCATGGCACAAGGAGGGTGATTTCATGATCAACATATCCAATGAGCCTCAATTCCACCAAAACTCTCAACTTTCGCCTTTTACCCCCAAAATTATTAACACTAGAACCCTAAAAATTCTAAAATTTCTCAAATTCCCAAATTCTCACCAAAAATCATATTGAACCACTCCAAATTGCCCAAAGTACCCCAATTTCCCCAAAATTCCCAAAAAACCCTTATACCACTCAAAATTACCAAAATACCTCTCATGTTTAAAAAAATTCCCAAAACCTCCAAATTCATTCCAAACATCCCCAAAATCAATCCCAACCACTCAAAAACCCTAATTGCACCCAAATCCACCAAAATTGGCTGAATTTACCAAATTGTCCCTAAATGCCTAAGGTCCCTAAATCACTTCCAATTCCCATCTAATTCATTTCAAACTCTATCAAATTTAAATCCACAACAAAATTCATCATGTTCAAGCCCAATGGGTGCCAAATTGTAGCCAAATTCAACCCAATTTCAAGCCCTAGTTTCAAGCCCAAATCAAATACCCCAACTTGACCCAACCTACAAATTTCATTAAATTGGGCCAAATAACCATCCTAATTTCAAAAACATTCTTTCATAAATGCTTCATGACACTCTCCTTGATCAATTTAAGTCTTTGATTGATTTTAATCCAAGCCCAAGACCAACCTCAAGCTCAAACCCCATTTTAAGTTTAAAGCCAAGCCTTTCCTTAACCCTTTGATTTAATTAAACCCTAATTACCCCAGCTCATCCTAAGCATGCGATTTGACCATCTCAATCCTATTCTAAACCCAATTTTTGGGTCATGGATCAAGGGTCTCTTGAATCATGGAAACCCCTGACACAAATATGATTATCTCTCTTATCCATGCCATAAGCCATTAAACCCCAAGCCTAATCATAATTAAACATTCCCCTGACCTCCCTAAGCCAGCTAGCTGCCACTTATGGCCTGGTCAACCACCCTAGTGGTTGAAAAACCCAAAACTAAGAAGTTCATCCATTGCTTAAACCCAAAATTCAGCTCATCCCTTGTGACTCTCCCCCATTGGACAATTGTGTCGCTCAACCTTCCACTTCAGCTTACTTGCACCATCCAATGAGAGCCAGAGGCCTCATGACCTCGAACTGCATTAAGTAATTATTTAAGTCTGAAAAGATGGTCAAAAGTTTGACTGAATTTATATTCAGTGGCTAGTGTGTAAAATAAATGTGTAATTAAATTGATTAATTGTTTACACACTAGGGGTACTATGCAAGTATACGCATCGTTTCAAGTAATATTGAGTTCCTTTTAAAAATTGTAGTATCAAAACCATAGGGAATAAGGTATTTACTATGCTAATTTAGAAATAATTCTACTTAAACTGTAAACTAAATTCATAGGAGAATAATATCGAACTATTTATAAAAGGTTATAACTAAAGTGGGTACTTCTAATTTAAACTAAAAGTAAATGCAAAGTTTCAAAATTAAAGATGTGTATAGAAGAAAAATTATAATTAAAAGTCTTTTCACTTGCAAAGAGAATGTAAATCAGTGCAAGAATCGAATGACTAAAGCTGAAAATGCGGTATTGTGACAAACAGAAGCATACTTATTCTTTACCCCTTCCGAGCATAAAGAACATTGACTAATCTAAAGTTACTTCCAGCTTGTGTGGTTATGCTGAGTAGATTCTAGCGTCTCACTTCTAGATTACCCATTATGCCCTCTCTATAGGACTAACCAGGGACCCTTAGTTCCAACATTAGACAAAATTAGTAAAGGATCTAGCCTGTCACCCTAGAAACATCACAAATGTGTGATACTCACTAATTGGTGAAATGATAGCCCTCATGAGTCATTATGTTCTGCAATAGGTTTTAACATCACAAATGATCAGTTTGTAAAGTAAATGAAAAATTGGTGAAAATACCATCACAAATTGTTTGAATAAAAGAAATCTTCAAAATGTTATAATCCCACACATCATTACTTCTTATTGCAAGGAAATAAGGTTAAGAATATTATTGAAATTTGTTTGGGTGAATCCTTGAGGTCAAAGGAGTATAAGAAAATTAAAATTGAAGTCAAAATAAAAAGTTCATTTTTGAGCTATTTTTCAATTTAAAAATAATTAAAAATAACTAAAATCATCAAAACACAAATATACCTTAAAATGTGACAAATTCTTTCCTTATAACAGGAAAACACTTTAAAATATTTTCATAAATTTTTAAAGTCGTAAGAATGTATTTTTGATATTTAAATGAACTTTCCCATATTTTTGAGTAAAATAAATTATAAAAAAATTAAATAGCAGAAAAATGAAAAGTAAATTTCTCTAAGTTCCTTGAGGTTAGAGAGACTTGTGAAAAATATAAAAGTTAATTTCTGAAATAAAAATATATTTTCTAATCATTTAATCATTAAAAAAACTAAGAAATTATATAAATTAACATATAATTTAAAATTTCATAAAAAATAATTCTAAGGGTCCTCTGACCTATGTAAACCACTTAAAATGTTCTTAAGGGCAAAGAAAGTGCTTTGGTTAACTAAATGAATTATGTGAAAATGTTTATTTTGACTTAGGAATAAATATTAATAATTAAATAGAATTTAGAAAAATACAAGTTCTCCTTTGATGAGAGGGTTAACACATGAGCAAGGCAATAACCAAATCTCAAATCATTTGGGATTAAATTTATGATATTATGAAGTAAGGAACTCTAGGGGTGAAATTATAGTTTTGGAATTTTAAACTCTGATCAAGATTTAGGTCAAATCGAAGAGGGGGGGGGGGAATTAAGTAATAGTTGTGAACACTAGAGGTGATTGAAATCTAAGGCTAAAGAAGGTAGAAACCAATTTACAACACTTGTCATAAAAAGGGTAAAATTGCAATTTTCTAAATTGTTTTAGATTGGAAGTTGATTAAATTGAATGATTCTAATATGAGGGGCTTATGATAGGAAGACATTAACAAACTAATTAAAATCCCCTAATCTATAATTAAGCAATGATTTGACCTTTGAATAAGGATTAAACACCTTGCTTCTTTATATTTTCAAAATTACAAGTTTGTCCTTAAAGGACATGAGAGCTTGGTAAGTGAACTAAGTTCGATCCAATATGAGTTAATGGGGATTAGAAAGGTGAATGAAATCAATTATAAAAATCTTTAAAAAACTATTAGTCCAAACCTGATCTAAAGAGTAAGAGATTCCTTAATAACCATGTTTATCCCTAAGGGTACTTATTCACACATTCCTTAAATATAACTTCAAATGAATGGCTAGTTACACTACTCATGGGTTAACCCAACACTAAAGTTCACTGAACACAACTTAAAACATTACAACTAAACCCTTATTTAATCAGGATTGATTAATCCAACAGGACAATTAGAACAAATGAATTGGGAATGATCTAAGAGATTTCAAAGTTGTTTTAGGACTATGCCCCAAATATTTTGGTAAGATATTGGATATTTCAAAGGAAATTTGAACTTACTGATATTTTCTTGGAGAAAATCACCTTTAAGACTCATAGGGATCCACCAAAATATGCTCCGAAACTAGTTAATTCACAAATTCAAATAAAATACCCTATTCTGCTTTTCCTACATTTAAACCCAATGCTCAAGGGTTTAAGTCTTACATAAGGTATTCAAATTTTTAGGAGCAATTGGGGTTATTTGTTTGTGCCACATATAGATCATCAGAATAGTATAAGCCAAAGGTCTTGATGGAAAAGACAATGATGACATTGCTTACACATGCTAAACGAGGAATATGAAGTGGGATACTAGAATAGTATCTTTTATTCTCGATGATCTTTGGAGAGGGGATCGGATCTACGATATTGTTCACCAACACTTGGTAAGAAATTACCCCTTACACTCTTAGGTTGTCGGTGGTTTTAGTATGATCAAAATGATTAAGTTGTGGATAATCTAAATTTTCCAAAACATATTTAAATATAATTCAAAACATTGTTTTTGTATGCTAAATCAAACATGGCATGCATTAAAAAGTAAAAAAAATTTAATACAAAATTATGAAAATCCACTGGTTAATCATCTTGATTAGGTTGGGACTTGCCCTCCAGTAATTGTTTGGCTGGTAGGTTAGGTCCAAGATTGGAAGCACGAAGCCTAGCTCTAAGCTCTTGATATGCCTTAAAATTACCCATTTTATATGACCATTTTTATGCTTATTTTTTATGTTATTGTAATTTAATGAAAGATATTTTGCATGTTTTTGGTTTCAGGTACAGGGAATGGACTTTAAAGAAAAAAGAGCAAAATTGGAGGTAAAATGGTGTGATGGAGCAGTGGCGCCTAAGTGCCAGAGTCTAGATGAGTTGAGCACCCAAATGCCAGATCCGACACTAGGTAGAATGTGGAGCACTTCTAAAAGAGTGGCACTTAGGTTCCATAGTTGGTTTGATCTCTATATTTTGAATTGGAAAAATTTCAAAAAGGTTCCTAATCAACCCTTGGTTTTTTTTAGAGCCTATATTTTAGAATGAATTCTACAAAAAAGAGAGAGTTTTAGGAGGGTTTGTAGAGGGTAGAGCGTGATTCTAGTGAGTGAGACCACCATAGTGAGAGTGTGGTGAGTTCTTGTGTTTGTGTGAGTCTTGTATGAGTCTTGTGGAGTCAAGAACAGTCAAGGAACTTTGAGTTTTCTTGGGGAGAAGCCTAAAGATGAGTATTTTTTATTTTTGTTTGAGTTTTACTTTATTGTGTGAGCTTGGTCATCTATACAAATCTATGTGTTTTTGTATTATCTCCATGAATTTTGAGTAGTTTTATTTATTTCTCCTTATTATGGGAATTAATCATGTGGGATGAGAAAGATTTGAAGATTTCTTTTTATTTTAAAAAATTGTGATTGCATTTCACTGATTCTTCAATGACTTTGCAAACTGGCCACTTGTGAGATTAAAATTTGTTGTGAAATATAATAATTGTCATATAAAATGTGAATGCCACAATAGCCTTACGAGGAGGGTGACCAAAATCTATGGAGAGTTCAAATAAATAGGGAGATAAGTTTTGATGGGTGTGTAATATATGTTTCTAGGGTGACAGACAAGATTCTTTTATCAAATCGATCTTGAGTTTGGATCTAAAGGTCCATAGTAGGTCTCATGAAGAGGACACAATGGGTAATCTTGAAGTGAGAGGCTACAATCTACTCAGCAGTATTACATGAGCTGGAACAAATTTAAGATTAGCCAATGTTCTTTGCATGCATTGAGAGGGGGTAAAGAATGGGTATGCTACTTATTTGTCACAGAATAAAATTTTATATTTTTAAAACACTCAAGTCCTACATTGGTTAAGATCTCTTTGCAAGGGGAAATATCTTTTCATAATATTTGAACTTATTTAAACCTTAGTAGTTTAGAAAATTTGCACTTACTTGCTACTTAAATTTAGATTGCACATAAATTTAGTTTTAATCCTTTATAAATATTTCAACACTATTCTCCTATCATTTTTATATGCAATTTAGAAAGAGGTTTTTCTAAGTCATTTGAAAAAGTTATAGCTTCCATATGGGATCGATATTGGGGTTTTTAAAGAAAACTATATATTACTTAAAACAATATGTATACTTGTGTAGTACCCCTAGTGTGAAAACTTACTATTTATTTTCTAAAACATTTTAGTGCTTCACACTAGAAGCTAAATATAATTCAGGATAAAGTTTTAGTAATCTTTTGGAATATAAATATCCACGTAATTAAGGGTCGGGTTAGCCCCTACCTTCATCAATGTCTTACATTTAGCCTCGACCTTCTATATGCTGCATCGAGTTTCGTTTTACTCGCTCATGTATTCTTGATGACTTGTTTTGTGTTTCTTTTGCACCAGAATTTCCCGACAATTTGTTTTAAATTCATGCATCTTATTACATCAAGATTATGATATTAATCATCCAGCAGTAGCGGAGGCCCAGGTACGCATGTAATGTTCATATACTGCAAATTTCATTACTTTATATCGTATTCCTTGCTTATGCATGTCTTATTTTATCTGCAAAACAAAAACAACAAAATTGAATTTTCATAAATATTAATACACTTTCAACACAATGAAAAAAACAAAAGTTACTCCCTCTAGGTTTACGAGGATCTCTTAGATGAGGTAACCTACGGTTGCTAACAAGGATTCTCCAGTTTAAATGAGCTTCACAACTTGTTTAGACTAAGTAAATATAAAAGAAAATAGTGATACTGGAATGATGGAACCGTGAGATCCTAACAGGTGTCGCTCAACTTAAATTAAAATTTCCCCCAAACATTCAAACAACAAAAATGACAGATAAAACTAAAACCATAACACATGAACAATCGTAAACCTTGAAGCTGCACTTCAACTAGAAGCATTGGAGAAAGCCGTGGCCTTAAAATTTTAAGTTGAGGATTTATATCGCAACTCCAAATCATTCCTTAAAATTTCATTTGGAGAGTGATGATCCACAACAAAAAAATAAGTCTACATCAACTAAATCATTCCTTAAAATTAAACAATGAGCCATAGGACTTCGAGGTAATCCGCCAAGTGCGATATAAATCCTCAACTCATCTTTAGACATTTGCGCAATCATGTTGTGTAATCTAAGCCCTAACTCACTTTAGACTTTGTGGTCATTGCTCAATGCGTCATGAACCCTGCTATCTTTCCAGGCTATTTGCATGAGCGGTATCATGCAAATGTAAGCTCTAAATAATAAAAATTCGCAGGATTAAACTATAAATAACTTTGCTTTGAAAACGTAAAGCATGAAAATAGGATACTGTTACACTAAAAATATATGCATTTTTAGACCCATATTCTATACTCTTTTTTGGTGATATTTCACTTCAAAGGAAGGTATTTTTCATGTTTTATTGCAGGTTGTTGATTTTTTAGGACTTGGAGCAAAAAAGAAGCAACAAGATGAAATTTTGAGTCAAAATGGAATTTTTGCAAAATTATTCAGTGCCGATGGAGCCAAACTGGGCGACGACGGGGCTATTTGACAGAGAGCATGGATTATATTCATGAGCCACTGGCGCCAACGGCGCCAGTGTCGGTGCAGACCCTGTTTCTAGAAGATTCGATGAATTTGGACGCTTTTCGAAGAGTTTTTGGATGCATCTATTGGAAAACCGACCCTAAAATTTATTTAGAGCCGAAATTGATCAGAAAAGAGGCATTCTTTGCCCCCCTTCGTGCCTTTTTACACTCCTCTGCTCGCTCTTGGTTTCTCTTCACATATCTTTGCTCCCTTCGTGCCACTTTGCATCCTTCCACGCCATTCCACACCATTATTCATTTATATTCTTTATAGTTTTGAGTTTTTATGGTGAGTTTAAGTGTGAATTCTTCTCTAATAGTGTTGGAGAGAGAGAGAGAAGTGAGAGATTTCTTCTTCCTACATTTTCTAAGAGAGGCTACAAGGGATTTACTTTGAGAGAGAGTTTCAGATAAATGTTGTTTGTCTATTATTGTTGTATGAACTTTCAGTTGTAGATAAAATTTTTTATTGTGTTGTATCTTTCTCAAAATGTCTGAGTAGTTTCCTTTATCTTTCTCCATACTCTGAGATATGGTGAAATGAAGAGATAATTTGGATGTGCCAATGTTAAAATTTAAAATAAATTGTGATAGTTTTTCAACTCCGCTCTTAATTTACTTTTCAATCTGGCAAATTGAATTGTTAAAATATGTTGTGAAACATATGATCCGGGAAATGGAGTATGAGTTCTACAACAGAGTGGAATCACATCTAAGTCTGTGAAGAAATATTTCGTTCAAGGAATTAAGTGCAAATAAATAGGGAAATATACATTGTTGGGTGTAGAATTGGAGATTTTTAGGGCCACAGACTAAAATCTCCAATTCGATCTTAATGTTTAAGAACTAAAATGAGAGTTAGAATTTAGGGGAAAGGAAGTGGGAGCTCTGGAGTGCGATCCAGTATCCTCCTAGCCTAGCCACGGATTTAAGGACTAAACCTGAGATTAGCCAATGATTTTCTATAACACTGAATCAGGGTAGAGAATTAAAAATTACTTTTATTTGGAATAATAAAAATTTAAACCATTTATTTCATCTCATATCACCAAAAATTAATTGTACTGGGAAAGATGTTTTTTCATATTAGAAAACTTCATCATATAAACATAGTTTAATAATTACTGTTTTAAACTTTACATTTAAATCTTGCTAGTAGTTAATAATTTAGTTCTAATAATATCTCAAACATTCGAACTTAGTGATAGTAATTTTATTTTATTTATGTAAATTTCTTAGTTAATTTATCATTTAAAATTTAAACCTTCCTCGTGTGATCGATATTTGGGACTTAAATAGAAAGTCTTATATTACTTGATAACAATATGTATACTTGTGTAGAATCACAACATTAAGTGCTTAAAGTTATTATTCATAAAATATCACATCAAGTTTTTGACATTATTACAAAGTAGAGTCAACCTTATAAACTTTACACAACTATATTTTCAGGGATCAAGTTTTTGGTGCCTTTGTCGGGGATGGTAACAGTAAATTAAATAGATTTGGTAAATTAGGAAATTTATAGACAAAATATAAAAAAAATAAAAAAAATATATATTAAAAATAATATATATATATATATATAAGAGTATTTTTAAGAAATGTTTCTTTGCTTAATATATATTTTTATGCGAAATGTTGGATCTGAATGTTTAGTACCTTATGATTCGGAATTAGAACGTACTATTAGAAAAATTCAAAAATATAAAAAAGAAATTTAAAATTTGAACAAAATTGCGAATAACTTAGGTAATCAAATAATTAAAAATCGACTAAGACCATTAAAAAATTATGCTAATCCGACAATAGATGAACTTCACTTAACTATTTAAAATCCTGATGTTGCTGCTAATTCATTTGAGCTTAAACCTACTATTATCCAAATGGTACAAAATAATTAGTTTGGAGGAACACCTACTGAAGATCTAACTTACATCTTGCTAGTTTTCTTTAAATTTGTGCTACATTTAACATGATGGAGTGTCTAATGATGTTGTTAGGCTTAGAATTTTTCCTTTTTCATTAAGGGATAAAACTTTTTTACTTAGAAATAAAGCTAAAGCTTGGTTAAATTTATTAGCACCTGGATCTATCAGAACTTAAAGAGAACTATCACAGAATTTTTTGGCTAAATATTTTTCACCCTCGAAAATCGCTAAGTGAGCCAAATTATTTATATGCAACAGTATAACAATGTCTTTGATGATATTTTTCACTTATGTTTCCTTACTTTGCAGAGAACCAAAAACTTGATCTTGGAGAAAATAAGAATTTAACTTTTTAACTTATATATATATTGGGATACTATGCAAGTATATGTGTCGTTATCAAGTAATATATGACTTTTTGATTAAGACCTGAATATTGAACCCACAGGGAAATTAGCAATATGCACTATTGAACAACAAACTTTCTATTTCAAAAAGACAGTTACTTAAACTATATATATTTTTATAGTAATTATAATTCAAGTTTTTTTGGTATTTTTGATATTATGACAAAACAGTAATAACTTCTAAAGATAACTTAAGTTTATATAAAGAAAAGCATTGAATATGAAAATTATTTTCTCCTTATCATGAATCAGTAATAAATAAAGGATGTTATGGAAGTATGTAAATTGTGTTGTGCCAAATAAGAGCAATAATATTCTTTACCCTTACTAGAGATGCTATAAAGAACATTGGTTAATTTAAAGTTTGAATAGTTCTGAAGACCAGCTAGGCAGGGAAGATAGTAACTCTCACTCTAGAGTTCCCTCAATTCCCTCCACTTAAGGGCTAACATCTTGTATCAGAACCTAAACAATAAACCAAGCTAAGGACTTTAACTTGTCACTTTAAATTCCTTTAACTCTACACCCTTCAAAGATTATTTCCCTATTTGTTTGCACTAAATAATATGAATTACATTCTCATTCATACAAACTCATGTGATTCTTTCCAATTGTTGACTGAGACAATACCAGGATGATTCTTACATGTTCTCACAAAATTATTTAACATCAAGATGGGCCAGATCAAGAAGTAAATGAAGTGCATGGAATTAAATCATCATAACTTCTTCCAACATTAAAGTTCAATACTCTCCACAACTTCCATCCAACACTTTAATTACTTATAATTTTAAGGAGAAAGATAAAAAAAACTACTCAAAATCCATGGAGAAAACAAAACCACACCTTAGTTTAAAAGTAGAAATCATTGTCAAACCAACAAGAAGTCTCAATTAAAACTAAAAGTAGTTTAAAAACAAAAGATAAAAAATTATCTCAAATCCTCCACCAAACTCTTGAAGTTCCTTTGATTCTCCTCTCTTTTGCAACACTCTTAACTCTCACAATAAAACTAAAAATAAAAAGGATAAAGTAAATTTGAGGTGCCTGAAAATCTCTCCAAATGTTCCTCTCATAACTCCCGCTTTGTAGCACTTTTCAGGACTCTACAAAAAGTCTCAACTTTCTTCTTTTATAAATCTCCAAGGGGTTCCTTGGTAACTCTTCAAAATGTGTTCCAACTTGATGTATTCTCTAAAGGATGCCTCCTTTTACAAGTCTTCTAACCATATTTTTGTTTCTAGTGGTCATAACCACCCTCTTTAGCCAATAGGTGCCTCAAATGTCTCTTCAAAATTTGGCAAAATGAAGTAAATTGTCACATAACTGCCTTTGGCGCTTAAGCGCAGGGCCTCTGGAGCTTAGGCGCGGCCTTCTTTGTTTCACCAGCGCTTAAGCGCCGGATCGGACGCTTAGGCGCCAAAACTCTTTTGCACAATTTTCACATTTTTGCTCCAAATTTGATCATTTTTCACTCATTTTAGCATTTTTCATCTTTTTACTTGTACTTGAAAGAAAAACACACAAATACCTGCCATTAAAGCACAATATCTCAAAAATAGGTATAAAAATGTGTCTAAACACACGATATATTTTAGGTGTATCAAAATCCCCCTAACTTAAAATGTTACTTGTCCTTAAGTGACACTTCAATCTTTAAAAACCAAATAAGTATGATTATGCGTATGAGTTTCTTTAGGAGTTCTAATATTTAGATTTAGAAATATAGTAGTCCAATTTAGAAAAAAAATATTTAATAAATGAGACCAACTTAAAGTTTAGAAATTTTTAATGTTAAGAAATATGAAAATATGAGTTTATCTAATTCAGAAAGTATATATAGATTTTTTAAATATAGAATTTAGTACTTTTATTATCTCTGCTTAAAAAATTTATTAAAAATAATTTTATTTGCCATATTATATCCATAAATTTAAGAGTTTCTCAAGTCTTATACTTTAAAAAGATCAAATGTGGAACCAATTTTTGATTAGGCACTAATCCTTAAGCTTCTCGTCCCTTACTTTTTTTTTCATTTTGTTTTCTTTTCCTTCTCTTTCTCTTTTTCTTTTTCTTTTTCTTTTTTCTTTTTCTTTTTCTTTTTATTTTTCTTTTTCAGGCAAAGATTACTATATCTAGATAGACTTTTAATGGTTTTGAATTCCACTTCTCGTTTCCTAAAGCAAAGTCCTGATATAAATCTTTTACTTATAAATATAATAATAGTTTTGAAAATTATTTTTAATAAAAGAAATTTAAGTATTAAAAATAAAAGTCTAAATTTCTAAATTTTTCAAAAATACAATTTTTCTTACTAAAAGATAGTTACACTATATCTAGCATTTTCTGCACTAAAAATTTTTAACTTAAAGTTTTTCTTCATTACTAAGAATTTTAACTAAATTTTCTTACTCATTTCTACAATCAAATTTTACTTTCCTAATATAACTTCATATACATGATCATTTTTTGTTCAAATTAAATTCACTTGTAGCACATTTGAGAACAAATAAAATTTAAGTTTTGAATATATTTTTCATTCCCCCCCAAACTTAAATTTTTAACAAGATTAAATAGTTTAGCAGCAGATTTATATAAGCAAGAATGAAAATAGAAATAACATGCTTACAAGAATTTCTATACCCTAATTATACAAGTATAAAAACTAATAACAAGTATAAAATTAATTTTTTATCATATTTTTATCATTTTTATTTCAATTCAGCATGTAGAGATTCATTAGACGTCAAAGTAATGGGTACAGATATAAAAACAAACTAATACACTAACTTTGATTTCACAGTCTAAATAAAAAAACAAACACACTAACAAGATAAAAGAAAAATACAGGGTAACAGTTTTCTGAAATTAAAGTTTAAAACTAAAGTTAGCGAGTTTTTTAACTTTCCACAAGACATAGGAATAAGTTCAATCCTAACTAACTAAAACACAATAATCAACATACAACAACAATTACTACCCTAGAATTAAAACAAACTACTAACAAAACACAACATCACAATAATAATTAAACAAAACAAAAGTCTCACACATTCAAAGTCCAAACAAACACATAGACTCAAATGTATCAAGTCCTAACCACGTAGTCCACCACATATTACAAACATAAAAATAAATAACTTAGTCCTCCTCTTCATCATCAGAATCACCGTTATTCTAGACATCTGCAGGCTCATAATTAGGGCATCAGGGATATGAAGGAATTCCCCCTCAGTTACCCCTAATGAGGCTTTCCAAAGATGAATGAAATTTATCCTCATAATCACTTTTGCTCTATTATACCCATCAATATGATCTACAAAGCTTTCTAAATTTCATACTTTATCTGTGGTATAATTAATATTGTTCATCATCCTTTACAATATTTGATTTTGAGTTTCAGTAGACTCACCTCTAGAAGTAGAAGCTCGCGAGGTAGATGGTCTAGATGTAGTAGTGGAAGGGTGGATGCAGCAGACGTTGACATTTCATAACTCCGTAAAAATCCTCTTCTCCAACCAAAAATAGAATGCTCAGAATACAAATTCACATTTACACTTGTAATTGGCTTTAGAGGCAACAATATTTCTTCCTAGCCTGCTCACATAAAGAAAAGATCAAGGAAGCAAATCGCAGACCTGTAGTAGTAGCAGCAATGACAGAACTGATGATAATCTGATACATCGAAGCTCCAATATTGATGAGCATGCCTTCCTGAATACAATAATTCAATGTTGCTCTCTCCCTTGTAACTTCACTGAGATGATTTTTCAGTAATAGACGAGCTAAAATAAAGTAGTGCCACACCTTTGATGGCGGACTTAACTTGGAAGTGGAAAAGTAAACTCTCCTCTCATTTGTAATTTTCCAAATTCCTCTTCCAACAGTTAAATAGAAAATAATCTCGTCTAGTTCAATCTCAGTAGTACTATATTTAGCATAAAAATACAAAGTATCAGGTGGTAAATGGTAAAACATATTAATTACCTTAGGTGAAAAAGGTACAAATTTTCCTCTAACCATGACTCGATCTTCTTCTGCCTCAGGATGTTTGCATAAAACTCCCTAACTACAGAAATAACAGTCATATTAGAAAAACAACAGAATTGTTTCCATTATCAGCGAACGATTAGATCTTCCACAGATCAACCTGGATTTTTTAAACATCACTCCTGGATAAGTTTTCATGATTGCAGAGCAAACTATACATATCTTGAGATTTTAAACTCACAAACGTGCTTGAATGAAAGTGGGTCTTTCCTTTACTCCTTTTCATTCTTGGGGCCATTCTACAAATTGCATAAAATTCCACAATAACTTCAAAAATCAAGTCTAATATACTAAACTTAACTTCTATAAGCATAAACTACACTTCTTATGCAATTTCCATAGATTTTCCTCATTTTTCACCATGAATAGTGATTTTCGGGTTTCTTCAAAATGTACTCAAAATACATGGTGAAAATCTAAAATTTTTACATAGAAGTGAAGCTCTTACATTAAGAAATCCAAATCTAGCAAATTTTTCTCAAATCCACCAAGAAATCTTCAAGAAAAGGTTTGCCCTAGACTTCAAAATCGCGAACTCGAGAGGAAGAAGGTGACGGCGAGAGTAAAAATGACAATTTTTTGGGTTATTTTTCACCTTTAACCGTTTGCGAACCAGTTTTCATGAACCGGCACTTAAGCACAGATAAGTGGAGCTTAGGCTCCTGCCTCTCAGGTTACAACACACTTAAGCGCGAGAATGTGGCGCTTAGGAACCAGTGCACGATTTTTGATATTTTTAAATTTAAGTAAAATTCACTATAATCCTAAGTATACCGGCCCTAAATGGTCTCATAACACTTAAATGACTATTTTTTCTCTCCTTTAACTCTCCTCGCTCTCAAGATTCTCCCCTTTAACTTAATTCAATTCGAGGCTAAAAATAACACAAATTTTCACAAAAATAAACATATACATTCATTTACGAACTAGCACAAGTACATGTAACAATTATTTCACACTCCAAATAGTATCGGATGAAAAGATTTCCCTAAATACAAACACTAAACAAACATTCACAATTAGACACAAAAAAGTCACGAGCACTAAAAACAAGACTTAAACACAAATACACAAGAACAACGACTCTTAACAAACAAATTCTAACACCAAACTTAATTCCATTCTTCATTTTTTGGAACAAATTCATGTCTTTAATTAGTCTCTCCTAGGGCATTAGGAATATAGAGTTGATAAAATGGACGGTGGTGATGAGCTCTGATATAATCTTCTTCAATCCATTTCTGTTCAAGATACATCACCTTATCTGATTCCTCTATATAACTAGTGTGACTAAATTACCTTTTCAATTGCCATTCAATATGCTCTAGATGGGCATTAACTTCATTTACCTTTGTTTTAAGTAAAGTTATGCTAGCCTCAATTTTGTTGATCTTTTTCGCTGTTCCTTCAATACTAACGGCTAAGAAATTGTTATACATCTCTTGTGCACTTTGACTAATGAATTTCTTCCTCATGACCTCTTCCTTTTTTCTATAGGTGTTACATAAAAAATTTTTTAAAAATAACTAAGCCATTATGCCAACTTTTAGAAAAATATACAAATTTTGATTTTAATGAGGAATGCATAAAAGCATTTGAATTATTGAAATAAAAATTAATCACTGCACCTATAATAGTATCATCTGATTGGGAGAAACCATTTGAAATAATATGCGACACTAGTGATTATGCTATTGGAGTTATTTTAGGACAGAGACACAATAAAATTTGTAAAGTAATATATTATGCTAGTAAAACTCTAAATGATGCTCAAATTAATTACACTACTACTGAAAGAGAGTTATTAGCTATTGTTTATGCCTTTGATAAATTTAGACCTTACTTGATTGGAACCAAATGTATAGTGCATACAGATCATTTTGTTATCAAATACTTGATGCAAAAGAAGGATGTTAAACCAAGATTAATTAGATGGATACTTCTATTGCAAGAGTTTGATTTTATTGTAGTTGATATAAAGGGAAATGATAATCAAATAACTGATCATTTGTATAGAATAGAAAAAGAAATATTAACTAATTTTTCAAATAAAATTTTAGAAAATTTCCTGGATGAATAATTATATAATATTGATGAAATAAATATACCGTGGTATGCAAATATAGTAAATTATATTGTAAGTGATATTCTACCACCAAATATTAAGAAACAAAATTAAAGAAATTTATATATGATTCAAAATTCTATTTTTGGGATGACTCATATTTATATAAATAATGTAAAGATCTAATTATTAGGAGGTGTGCGCCTTATGAAGAAACTGATCAAATAATTGAAAGATGTCATGATTCTGAATTTAGAGGACCTTTTGGAATAAATAGAACTGCATATAAAATTTTGTAAGCTGGATTTTATTGGACTACTCTTTTTAGAGATGTTATTGAATATATTAAAACATGTGATCGATGTCAACGAGTACGAAATATTTCTAGAAGAAATGAAATGTCTCTAAATTTTACATTGGAAGTTGAAATTTTTTATGTGTCGGGATTAGATTTTATGGGACCATTTATGCCTTCATTTAGAAATTTATATATATTATTTGCTATTGATTATATGTCCAAACGGATTGAAGCTGTTGCTATACCTAAATGTGGTGATTTGAGTGTTTCTAAAATTTTAAATAAAAAATATTTTTATAATATATGGAATGCCAAAAATAATTATTACAGATGGAGAATCCCATTTTAAGAATAAGAGAATCAAGAAGTTGATTAAAAGATATGATATTATGCATAGATTCTCTACTGCTTATCATCCTTAATCCAGCGATTTAGCAGAAATATTAAATCATGAAATAAAACGAATTTTAGAAAAAGCTGTAAATCCTTATAAATTGGATTAGTTTGCTAGATTAGATATTGCATTATGTGCATATAGAACTGCTTATAAGACTCCTATAGGAATGTCCCTATATAGACTTATTTTCAGAAAAAAACATGCCACTTACCAGTGAATTGGAGCATAAAGCATTTTGGGCTATTAAGGAATTTAATTTTAATCAAAAAGATGCTGATGAAAAAAGATTATTGCAACTTAATGAATTTGAGGAGATTAGAAATGAAGCATATGATAATACAAAAATCTATAAAGAAAAAATGAAAATATAGCATGATCGAAAGATTATTAAGAAAAAGTTTGAACCTGGAAAAAAAATTTTATTATATAAAACAAGATTGAGATTAATTCCAGGAAAACTAAAATCCAAATGGTTAGGACCATTTAAAGTGATTAAAGTCAATCATTATAGAACTGTTGTTATTAAAGATCCTAAAACTGGAAAGACATTTAAAGTTAATGGGCATCGATTGAAGCATTATTATGAATGACATATGCTGAAATTTAAAGAAGTTTTGATGTTAAGTTATCCTAATTAAATAATGGTATGTTGGGTTGATGACGTTCAACCAAGCATTTTGTGGGATGCAACTCATATATATATATATATATATATATATATATATATATATATATA
>JXCR01043707.1:61567-73529 GCA_002079205.1 Phalaenopsis hybrid cultivar
CACAATTTTTAATATCATAAATTAAGATAGATATTGGTATTGGAGGAAAATTTGGAATCGAATTGAATAAAAAAAATAAAAGACGTGATTTTGGCATCTGACAGTGACGACACCAGAATGGGCGCCGACGACGCCCTTCTATATAGACCCGAGCACCGACAGCGCCATTGGGAGCACTGACGGCGTCCCAAGCAGTTGCGCACCTTCATTACAAATGCGACGGACTTTGATGGGATTGCGCTCTTAAATAACCGCCGAAAGGTGTTTGTAAAGGCCTAAAAACTAGCTTGGACGACCAGAAACTTCCTAATTTGGAATTTCATGGCTTCCAATTCCAGAAATACTTCAAGGTATGAAGTTTTCAATAGAAGAAAGTTTATCAGTTTTAATATGCAGAGATTATATGACAAAGTCATTACAAAAAAGTTACTTATCAAGGAGAGAGGCTTTGTTAATCATGGATTGAGTAATCAAAGTTCACAGATTGAGAAAATCATTGTATAGAGGCGTTGAGAAGTTTTGTGCTACACTACCGCTACAGTTATTGCACCAGTGGAAAGGAATTCTATGCTAATTTACATGGAATTACACAAGGAGTCGTCTTCGTTCGAGGTAAGGTTGTACCATTTACTTTGGCTTGAATTAATGATTTGTATATGATAGAAAACGTTCTAATCTGTCATTATATAAATTTTATTCCAACGAGAGATATGATCTAAGATGTATATATTTTTCTAACAAATGAAAACGGTAATTGGGAAATCAGAGATGAGGGACACAATAGTTTCTCCGCGTCACTGCTTAATCCAATATAAAAGCAATGACATTTCTTCATATCTATAAAATTACTCTCTTCCATGAAAATTAGTAGAGTTACAAGAGAAAGTGTTATTTTAAACTATTGCATTCAAATAGAAAATCCCATTGATGTGGGATCGATTATTTTCAAATATGTTATGGGTATTATTATGAATGGGCCAATATGTGGACTGGGGCTTCCTTCCATAATTTCTTACTTTGCAGTCAATCTCAAGTGTCGTATGAAAGTTAGGAGAAAGTATTATTACCTTTGGAGCCCATCATTCCTATTGATGATAATTATATTGGAAATGAAAATGAAGCATTATATATTATTTTGGATCATTCATCACATACTTCAACACCATTAATGTCACAAACAGTTGGAAGTTCAATAACTTTGAAGAAGAAAATGAAGAAAATAGAAGAGAGCCTCAGAGTATTATGAATGCAATAGGAAATCTCAATTATCTTTATGATCACCTAGATTGGAGGATGAAGGAGAACTTTGATCATACTGGAACAATTGAAGCAGGATTGGTGCAGATGTTCAAGAAAAATTGATGGATTGATGAAAATTCGATTGTTCAATTCCTGTACCGACCCTTCTACAATTTGTACATTCATTAACAGTCTATGGGAGATATTATAGGAGGAGAAAGTACGAAAGATGAAGCAGAATAATTGAACAAGTTGGACTCTCTACTACTTTAAAGTAATTAAGTTTTTAATGTAATTGTGTGGATTTGTTTACTTTACTTTACTTTGCTTTAGAACTCTATTGACTTTGATTGTATGTATAGTTTTGTGTCATTGTTCTAGAGTTGTGGCTTGATTTCGATGTTGAATTATAATTTAGTTTGTTTTATGGATGTGAAAGTGTGATTAAAAAAATGTATTTGTAAAAAGTGTATTTCATATATAAAAGTTAGTTCGATGTTGTTTGCGAAAATTTTTGTTTGTGAATTATTTTAAGATGAAAATTAGTGTTCAAAAAGACTAAATAGACTTTAGATTAAATTGAAAGAAAATTGAAAATTGTGAAAAATAGAAAAATGAATTTTTTGGCCACTAGCGCCGACGGCGCCAACATGGGCGCCGACCGCACCCTCGACCCGAAAACCACCCAAACCCCTTAAAAGTTGTGATTTGCATAATAAAAACACCAATTTTTACCTTTTAGTCACCTTCAACCTCTGGTTTTTGCACCTAGGGCTTGCTATTGCTCAAATTTGAGGCGACTTTAAGGCTAATGAAGTTCGGATTTCATCTTCTCTAGGTAAGAGCTACACTTTAAACTCAAAATTTTTTATTTTCACTAAGGATTTATCTTACATTGCCGAGATCCAAAATTTTGAATTTTTTTAAGAAGATTTTGAAAAAACTCTTTGGTGAAGAGCTCTTACTTAGTAGATTTAAGTTTAAAACGTTCTACATTGTGATTTTTGAATTTTTTTGGAATTTCTTTGGATTTTATCAAATTTTCGTAGATTACCATGGCACCAAGAATGAGCAAAGGAAAGAGAAAGGTGGATTTTGATTATCAAAATTTTGTCAATTACAAGGGCAACTTTTGTTTCAATAGTCTACTTACAACTAAAAAGGTAATTCCGGATCAATGATTTAAAAATTCGGGTAGAGAAGTTGAAAGAATAATTAATGTTCGGTAGTGAGAGAATTTTTGTTACTTTACTGCCGAGGCTATTATTCGTGTAGTGATGGAGTTCTATTCCACGAGACTTCTAAAGACTATGTGTTTATTCGTGGGAAAATGGTGGAGTTTACTCCAAGGAAAAATTAATGAATTTTATCAGTTAGAGGATGTGTATACCTTCCACTACAAATCATTTTTTGCTACAAATGAGGTCTTAGATGAAGTTATTTCTTTTCTTACTGATGGAAGAGGAGCTTGGAAGGTGAAGAATGGTGTTAAGGTAAACTTTCCTCTTTCTATGTTACATATAGTATCTAAGGCCTGACACTACTTTATTTCTGGTAGAATGATACCAACTAATCATCATAGTGAGGTTACAAAGGATAGAGCCATCTCGAACTTCTGTATCCAGTAGATGAGAAGGATAGATGTAGGCTTTATCATTTATAGAAACACTCGATCTATTGCTTTGGGGAAGACTACTGGTGGTTTAGCACACCTTGCCTTGATCTTCACACTATGTGAACAGGAAGGAGTTGATTTTAGAATGGATGAGGAGAGGATTGAACCTCTAAAACCTATTGGGCCTGCCAATATAAAGACTTATGAATCTCATGTTGGATGGAGATCTGGAAGTAGGACCAGGGATATCCCTTCAACTTCAAGTACTACTTCTAGTACCCCTACTATCCAGAAACTTATGGAGTGGATGATGATACAACAAGAAGATATCCTGAGAATGGAAAGTAGAATGGAAAATGTAGAGGCAAGAAATGCACAAAATGATGATTTGACCAGACAGAAGTTTGAATATGATGTTGCTTATGATGATGCGATGGTCAGATACATGAGCAGCAAAGTTTGGATGTGGAAGAAGAAGAAGAAGATGATGATGATTGGTGATGCTTTAGTTAGATTTTTGTTTAGTTTATGTTTTGTTGTTCTTTATTGTTAAGACTGTTTGTTTTTAGAGTGTAATATTTTATTTTAAATGTTATGTTGAATTGTGAATAGTAGATTTGTGAGACGGTTTTTACATTGGGAACTATTTTAGTACTGTTGTTAGCTTTTAGTACTTTGTTGAATGTATTTGTAATTAACTCTTTCTTAGCAAATTTTTATATGTATTATGTGTTATTTAATGTTTTAAGTCTTGTAGCTTTTCATATTAGCATCTTGCTTTCATGGAATGCTGGTGGTTTTAGCCCAGCGGTGTGACTGACTCATGAATTGTCTAATTTACAAAATGTGTGAACATATAATACAACATCTTTTCCTATAAAACTTATATATTTTGCCTTCTACAAGAAAAGCTTAAATTATTTATGTGCATGATAAATTAAGAATTTTTTAGAGTTATTTTTGGCAAGTTTATATGTCAGTCACAAAGACCCGGCTCAGGGTCACCCTCTCTTGATTGCCTTACTGGTAACCTTTTACCTTACATTGGGTCTCATATACATGATGCCATGGGTGCCTACGGATGTTCCTCGAGAAATTTTCAGGGCTTCGGACCCGATTCCGAGTCCACTCCACAACTTAAAATTCTTACACCTAGCCCTGATCTTCTTTATGTGCAATTTAACTTATTCTACATGTTTATGTTTCCCCATGTTTTGTTTATGTTATGTATATTTGCATGGCATGTTTTAGCAGTAGCGTCGGAGGCGGCATGTATACACTGCTACATTTTCTTTTACTGCATTTTTTTTTAGTTTACCTTACGCCATGTTCTCTTTATGCATAAATTAATATACTTGCAAAGACCCCTATGGGAGAGAACATTAGTTCACATATTTAGAAGGAACCCTGCGACAAGCCCTAAGACCCAAGAATAATAACAAGTCTAAACATAAAACCAAAACCATCACAGTAAGGAGCTTAAAGCTAGCTGTCCGAGAAGCACGACGAGTATGCAAGCGGACAAAGAAAATATTCAGATGATGATCAAGACTCAACACAGAGCTAAGGATGATCCACAACAAAACTTTTCTTAGTCTTAAATAACATAAACACTTAGGATTTTAAGGTTTTTAATTAGCATTGCGTAAACCCTTACTTTATCTTTAGACTCTTACACAACTATGTTGAGCAATATAAGTCAAATTTTTCTTAGGATTCTATGGCCTTTCATTCGATACGATGTAAATCATCCTATTTTCCTAGGCAATTTGCACAACTATATATTGTGCAAGTATAAGAACTAAATTTGAATAAATGAAAAAAGTAAAAATTAAATAACTTTGATTTCAAGATGTAAAGTTAAACATTAGGATATCTTGAGAAGCTATTAAGGCTCACCTCATGATTCATGGCATTCCCTACTTCTCGCTCCTTTGGCTCTAATAATAACTTTTTATATTTGGTTCATTCCCACTTGACATTTCCTACAAACAACCATGAAAACTCAACTTTGAGCTCCTGAAGGTGAAACCTCTGATCATTAACGAGAGTTTTCTTAAGCGACGTCAGTTGCTTAAGATGCAATTAACTATAGGGGTTTGCCCTTATAGAGAATTAGGAACCCATATAATATAACCCTATCTAATCTTTCAATTAGATAGGAAAATTCTCGGTCATAAATTTTGCAGACCAAACGGATGTCAAGAATTCTTGAGTTTAAATGGTCGAGCCTACTAAGAAGTAGTATGCTCATCTCTTGGGGAGATATATTACTTGTGGTATTGTGCTCAACTATCTAAACTACTAAATGAGCAAGATCTATGTGGTCTCATTTTTTAACTAAAATGCTATTTTTAAAACCAAAACTATATGTATAATAAATTAAGAAATTATTTTCCTAAAAAATTGACCAATATAGTTGTTTATCTAAATGGTACTAATTTTGGTTAACCTTTACTTATAAGGAATTTTTTTTCCTATCAAGTATACCTTGTAGTTTATCACTCAAAGGGGGAGACTTTCATTGGGGAACATGTAAGTTATAACTGTGAATTCGGGTCACATCCTTACTGTCATACATTTAATTCGAGTAAAAATTTAATAGTATGCTTGATATAATTTCATCTCTTTATAAAATTGAGTGAATCATAAATTTATCATTCTTAACAAACAATTGTGCATGGTATATGTGATTTTAGTACTAAAGATTTTTTTTATACTAATATTTCTAATATTATAAGTGCATATGCCCCAAAAGTAGGTTTAGATATAGGTTTAAAAGAAATTTTTTTTAATAAACTAGAATAATTAATACTAAATATATCTCTTAAAGAAAAAAAAATTATTGAACATATTTAAATGGACATGTTGGCAGAGTGGTAGAATATTTTAAAAATATTCATGGTGGTTATGATTTTAAAATGATTAATGAAGAAGTTAAAACCATAATAGATTTTTATTGGTAATAATTTATTTAAGAAAAGAGATGAGCATATTATTACTTATAAGAATATATCTGATAAAAAATTTGATAATTTTCTTATGGGAAAAAGTGTTCATCGAGAATTTAAAGATTGTAAAATCATTCCAAGTGAGAATTCAAGTACTCAACATTGATTAATAATTCTACATTTTAAATGAGAAGCTATAAGATGAAGAATACAATAAAACATTACCAAAGAATTAGATGAGTAAACTCGAAGATTTCAAGATTTGGGATGTTCATCAAGAAGATAATTTTATGTGGGATAATGCAAATAGTACTATTATTCAAATGACAAAAGATGTACTTGGAGGATCAAAAGGAAAACTTTTAAAAATAAAAATTGTTGGTGGTTAAATAATAATATATAAGAAATGAGAAAAAATTTATATAAGAATTTGTGTAATAAATTTTTTCTTATATGTAAAAGTATAGTGAACTTGGAAAAAAAATATAAGATGATCCGTAGGGAATAAGAGAATAATTTATGATGCTAAAAATTTTACATTTAGCAATCTTTATAACAGATTTGATATGAAAAGGAGTGAAAATATATGTAAAAACTAGTCAAACAATGAGAAAATAAAAATACAAATTTAATTCAAATTAAGTGTCTTAAATATAAAAATCAAAAAGTACTTTTCTTAGAGAAAGATATTCAAAATTGGTGGATGAGCTATTTTGATAAACTTTTCAAAGTAGTTTTTAAAAATACAATTGACCATAGTGATCTTAATATCATTAATAATAATAAAATATTTTTCTTATCATTAGATTAGTAAAAAAAGAAATTTGAGGAAGCTTTAACGAAAACCAAGAGTAGAAATCAGTATGATCTGATGATATCCCTATTGAAGTGTGGAAATATTTTGGAGATTTAGGAATTTCTTGGCTTACTAAACTCTTTAATATTATTTTAAAAACTAAAAGGATGCCCGAGGAGTGGAGGAAAATTATTTTGTCCCCATTTTTAAGAATAAATTGGATGCACAATAGTGTGCAAAATTTAGAGGAATTGTGTTAAAGTACCATACTTTAAAATTATCGAAGAGGTAATTACACATAGGTTAAGACATGATACAAAGTTTTCTCAAAATTAGTTTGGAGTTATGTTGGGAAAATCTACTATGGAAGTTATACATTTATCTAGGGGTTTCTTGGATAAGTACAGATAGAAAAAGGAGGAACTACATAGGATTTTTATTGAATTTGAAAAGGCTTTAAATAAGGTTCCAAAAGAAGTCCTTTGAAGAGTTCTAAAGAAGAAAGGTGTTGATATGACTTATATTCAAGTCATTAAAGATATGTATACTAGACCTGTTACTTGAGTTCAAATAGAGGAGGATTCACTGAGTATTTTCCTATTTCAGTTGGATTACATCTAGGATCAGCCTTAAGAACATATCTGTTTGCTTTAGTTATGTATGTTTTTCACTGATGATATCTCTCTTATGGATAAAACTGGAGAAAGAGTTCAAGAAAAACTTGAATTATGGAGGTCTATATTAGAGTCTAACAGCCTTCATTTTAGTAGGCCTAAGACTTAATACATGGAATGTAATTTTAATAGTAGTGGATCTAGTGGCAAAGTTGTAAATATGGGTGATCAAATCATTAAAAGTTGTGAATGTTATAGTTGAGTCAATTGTTCAAAGTAACGGTGATATAAATGGGGATGCTAATAATATGAAGTTGGTTGGTTAAAGTGGAGGAATGCATTGAGCCCATTGTTTGATAGAAAAGTACTGCTTAGACTTGAAAAAAAAAATATATGAGATGGTGGCCAGACTTGCAATGCTTAATAACAAAGAAGATTGGCCTTTAAAAGAGAAGCACAAAAAAAAGTTAACAATTGTCGAGATAAGATTCTTAGGTGGATGAGCGGTTTGACACTTAGAGACAAAAGGAAATGAATCCATCTATGAAAGGGTTGGTGTAGTTCTTGAGGCAGAAATAATTTGACAGAGTCATCTTAGATAGTTTGGTCACATAAAACGTCGACCATCTAATGATTTGTTTAGGAGAGTAAAAGTTTTAGATTCAACTTTTGTTAAGAATAGTAGAAGTAGACCTAGAAAAACTGGGGCATATTGCATAAAAAATGATCCAAGTATATTGAATTAAATGAATATTTGACACTCGACAAGACACAATGGACAAAAAGGATTCATATAGCAGGCCCCACTTAGTGGGAAAAGCTTGTTGTTGGTGGTGGTGTTTTGGCGATATAATTTTTATTTAAATATGTTGAATTTTTATTAATTTAATTTTTAGGATTATAAGATTTTAAAAGTATCTTAAAAATAAATATCCTCTGGTTAAGATTCGCATTCAACATGACCTTTATCACGATATTGCTCACTTTGGATTGGTCAATTCTGTCTTGCTTACAGAGGATTCAATTCAAGAATTATATTAAATAAATTAGCTTAAATATTCGTTGGAATTTGATTTTTGAAAATAAACCCATCCTGTTAAAATTTTATATTAACTTGACCATTATCAGGTTAAGTTCTTACTTAAATATTATTGAAAGTACTTGTTCTATCGATTCCAATCCTCATGAGGAGAATCAGACTGGCTTAGCAGGGGCTCAATCTTATCAACTCTAGTAATTGCAGGGAGCATGGTCAAACTGGCTACAGTGGGGGCTTAGTCTAATCAAATTCAGTCATAAATAGAAAATTCAAACTAGCCAAAGTGGGACTTACATCCTCATCCTATAGGCAAGATGCCCTACTTAAAACCGTTCATAATTTAGTAGTTTTCAAATTGATATTCGAAAATAAATTCTTTGTAAAGCTTTGGAATGTGTGCATGTTTCTCAAAGTGGATTTAGTTTTACCCTAAAAATTGTAATTAATCCACATAATCACAAACGGTTGAGATTAGAAAACTAAACAAAAAAGAAAACAAAGCCCATGAGGATGCTTTTATGCAAGCCTGTTTAGTATCCTCAGGCCATATAATCGAACATTTAGCACCTGATCAAAGCATATGCAAGATTTGGCTTCTATTTAAGCTTTCATTTTTGTCTTCTGTTCATAAGTATTTATGTTGCAAATCCAATGGTAAAATTTGTTTTCATATGTTTCGAAGCTTCCATATTTAATCGAGCAACAGATTTTGAATCCATATTTGAGGCAGAATTTGTTTGTATGTGGATTTTTTAATCATGCAGTCCCCTTCTCAGGCAATGTCTATGTTCCGAACGCAACGGAGTTTGTTTTTGCAATGGGGGATTATTTTAGGTGAATTTGATCAAGATCGAGCCACTTTAGAACGCAATTTGTATAACGTCATATTCTGTCATTCACCATTATTTAGACGTTCAACTAATTCATTGTGGAGTAAATGTGAATATACTCCTTTCAGTATTTAACTGAATTCAATATTCACCATTTAGATCTAACAAATTATGGCTCTATAATCAGTAGTTGATTTTTGAAAATAAACCCATCCTGTTAAAATTTTATATTAACTTGACCATTATCAGGTTAAGTTCTTAAATATTATTGAAAGTACTTGTTCTATCGATTCCAATCCTCATGAGGAGAATCAGACTGGCTTAGCAGGGGCTCAATCTTATCAACTCTAGTAATTGCAGGGAGCATGGTCAAACTGGCTACAGTGGGGGCTTAGTCTAATCAAATTCAGTCATAAATAGAAAATTCAAACTAGCCAAAGTGGGACTTACATCCTCATCCTATAGGCAAGATGCCCTACTTAAAACCGTTCATAATTTAGTAGTTTTCAAATTGATATTCGAAAATAAATTCTTTGTAAAGCTTTGGAATGTGTGCATGTTTCTCAAAGTGGATTTAGTTTTACCCTAAAAATTGTAATTAATCCACATAATCACAAACGGTTGAGATTAGAAAACTAAACAAAAAAGAAAACAAAGCCCATGAGGGTGCTTTTATGCAAGCCTGTTTAGTATCCTCAAGCCATATAATCGAACTTTTAGCACATGATCAAAGCATATGCAAGATTTGGCTTCTATTTAAGCTTTCATTTTTGTCTTCTGTTCATTAGTTTTTATGTTGCTAATCCAATGGTAAAATTTGTTTTCATATGTTTTAAAGCTTCCATATTTAATCGAGCAACAGATTTTGAATCCATATTTGAGGCAGAATTTGTTTGTATGTGGATTTTTTAATCATGCAGTCCCCTTCTCAGGCAATGTCTATGTTTCGAACGCAACGGAGTTCGTTTTTGCAATGGGGGATTATTTTAGGTGAATTTGATCATGATCGAGCCACTTTAGAACGCAATTTGTATAACGTCATATTCTGTCATTCACCATTCTTTAGACGTTCAACTAATTCATTGTGGAGTAAATGTGAATATACTCCTTTCAGTATTTAACTGAATTCAATATTCACCATTTAGATCTAACAAATTATGGCTCTATAATCAGTAGTTGATTTTAATTATATATATATTGAATATATATATATATATATATCTGTGTGTGTGTGGACGCGCGCGCGTGCATCACGTACTCAGATCAGTTGGTCGGGCATCTGCTTGTCAGTTGTAAGTCCCTTCTAATCCGTGGTTCGATTCCCCCCGGTGGAGGGTGTAATACTCGAATTAATAGGCGCATTGGGAATGGTCGGGGCTCGTACAATAGCCTCAGACCATTCCTTTTAAAATAATATATATATATATATATATATATATATATATAGTATTATATTATATTATAAACATATAATAATAATATACTAGAGAGAGAGGGAGGGAAGGATAAGAGCCGCATGCGTGAAGATTTGTTTTAATTTTTTTAATACTTTTTATATATAATAATAATATTATTATTATTATTTAAATTTCTCCGCGCATTTTTTACCGAACGCATCATCGCGGTGAAATGAGTGTCCTTCCCTAGGTGAAATCAACGTTCTTGACACGCTCGTGTGGTCCATTTCATCATCTAAGGTCGTTCGGACAACTTTTGTTGACGGTTATGTCAAAAATGCGTCAAAGTTAATTTGCGTTGAATTTTTTTGTTTGCGATCGACCGTTTTGGAAATTGATCATGGGCGTATTCAATTGAAATTGAATTTAGACATGTTGAATTTGATGTGAATTTGAAATTGATGTATTTGATTGATCATTAAGCTTAATCTGATAATTTTGGTCAAAGTGAGTGAATTTGGTCAAATTGGATCCAATGGATGGTCAAGAATTGGTCTTAGGGGTATTTGAAATAATTCTGAAGGATTTGAGAATTTTTGGTCCACGAGTGACATTTTGGTAACTTTGGCCGACTTTGGTCAAAGTAGTCATAATGTTGATTGAAAGTTCGAGGTAGTTGAAGAAGAAATTTGGAGTCAAACGACGGTGTTCAGGGTCATTTTCAATCAATGTGGAAGGTTTTATGATCCCCAAAGCATTTTTTAAGTATTCGTTATTTTGATGTCAAAGTGTCAAAAAGTTATCCGGAAGTATGACAATATTACAGTCAAAATTCTCAGGAAGACATAAGGAATTATTTGGTGTGATTTTTAGGACTTATCGGTGACTCTGAGAGATTTTGGAAAATTTGATATTTTGGAGGTCTAAGGGCATTTTGGTAATTTTTGGGAAAATTGGGTTTTTTGCAATTTTTGGGTATCAAATGGTCTAAATGATAAAATCAAATGGTTTGAAGTGGGTTGTGTGATTCAATTGCAATTTTGGGAAATTTTGAAGAATAGAACATTCAAGTGAGGTATTTTAGGAGAAACTGGGTTCAAATAATTTTGGTCAGCCTCGTGGGTGTAATATGTAACCCAGTGATATGAAAATGCAATGTTTATGATGATCATGGGAATTATGAATGATGATGCAATGTATTGAAGTCCAAAAGTGTGTAGAACAGTGCAAAGTTTTCCTATAGTCCAAAGGTCCTATAGGAATTCTCATCAGGGTTCCCTTATGTAATCTTTAATCTTTATATTAAAAAACTAGTGATCACATATAGAACCAACATAGAGAACACAAATTTGGTTGAAATGTATAAGAAGAATGTGGGTTCCATGTCTAAGATGCTAAGATAGTCATCAGGAAAGTCCTAAGGCTAGATCCTAGTCACTAAAGGAAAGACCCAAAACCCTCACCCAAAAGTGAGGTCAACA
>JXCR01043730.1:5397-19938 GCA_002079205.1 Phalaenopsis hybrid cultivar
GCCATGAAGCCACCGTAAAGCTACAAGAACCATATGAGGACTCATTTTGGATCCTCCATATGCTGGTCCTAGCCATCTTAGCCAAATGCTAAGGGCTTGGATCCACCATACTAGTTTTCAATAGGAGTAAGGAGGTAGGTTAAGTGTAAATGATCTTAGGGTTTAAGGTGTGCAAAAAATTTGGTGGGTTTAAGTGTGTGTGTGTACATGTCAAAGCCACCCACGGTTGTCCTAAAGTCAATTGATCCTATAGGAATTCTCTCTGAGCTTCTTCATGTTGGTTTCAACCGTCTAAGTGCTAGAGGTTAGAACACTGTACATGTGAATCTCCTGAAAGAATAAGGAGGTGTTTAGAATTTCTATGAGTGTGAGATTCATCACTAGTCCTCTAGGATAGTCAACAGGAAAGTCCTATGACTAGATCCTAAGTATTGATAGAAAGAAAAAAAAACCTTAACCAAAATTTAGGTCAACACTTGGTAGCTCTAAGATCAAGGGAATGAAAATCTATCATNTAGGTGTGAATTGGGTGAAAAAATAGGGTTGATTTGGTCAATTCGATGCAAATTGGATGTTTAGGGAATTCTAGGGAATTTTTTGCAAAATTGGTTATTTGGACTATTTTGGAAGAGTTTGAGGACTTAGGGGTATTTTGGTAATTATGGAGAATTTTTTTTTGTAGAGTGAGCAAACAAGCCATGAAGCCACCGTAAAGCTACAAGAACCATATGAGGACTCATTTTGGATCCTCCATATGCTGGTCCTAGCCATCTTAGCCAAATGCTAAGGGCTTGGANAGGTCCACTAATAGCTGCAGTGGTCACGACATCAACAGGGATCGTGGCATCACCCACCTCTGCTTCGTCCTTCGCTCCGGCGGTCTTGTTCTCATCCGAGGAATCCATTTGATCAAAAAGTTTAGCCCAAAAGACTACTTTTTTCCGAATGGAGTTCTCAAGATCTGAAGTCTGGAGGAATTGTGTGTGTTTATAAATGAAATTCGCCAAAGAGAAAACCAGACATGCGAAGGATGCGACTCCGGTGATGAGAAATAGGCCCCAGAAACTACGAAATGAAAGGCTGCTGGAATTCGTGTCATTCTCATCTTGGGTTGGGCAGCTCCTATTGTCATATAAAATATTCTCGATATCTACCATCTCAGTGCTATCTAGTAATCTAAGGATTTCAGCTGAAACCTGGGAAACTAATGGCGAGTGCTTGGGAAAGGCCTGCATATAATGGTAATGAAAAAATTAAAACTTGCAATTAAGAAGATGAGCTTTTGATTCTTATTTTTTGGACTATGGATCATACTAAAACATCTACTGAAATAAGATTTTGAGTGACTCAGTGATTCAATGATTGCGGCTGAAACAAAATTATTTGTATATATTTGTAAAAATATAAATTTAATAAAATTATAACCATAAAACTGAATTTTTAAACCAGGGAACCAAAGGTTTTTGTATATGCAAGATTAAAGAGACTAAAGAGTATATGGAAGATTAAGGAGATTATTACTTACAAAACCAAACCCATCAGTCTTATAAGTAGTTCCAACCATGGCATACTTTCCACAGTACTTATTGAGGAAGATCTTGAGGTAAGGTAACTCATCCACTATGGCCGCAACAGATCCATTAGACATGGCTTCATTATACTCCTCCGGAGAGCTGTAAGCAACGACGTTGGCTTTCTCAAAATTCAACCTTTCTAAGAGTGACGGCATGAAAGAATCCACCAAGTACCCAACACGATTTCCATTTTTTATAAGATCATTCATGTCTGTCACAGTTGGCTGAAGCTGCTGAACCGTGAGCATTGAGCTTAAGCTCGCCGTGTAACTGGACTGAAGCACAAGAACCACAAAAAGCCACACTATCACCACAAGCCGGGACAAGTTGCTGACCACCCTCTCCCTGTGAGCAAAGACGAGAGTGGAGAAGGAGAAGTATAAGACAGTGCCCAGCTGTTCTGTGGGTTCTCCTCGGAACTCGGGATTGATTCTGTGTTCTATAAGCCAGACAACAAATCCTGTAAAGATGAAGAATGCTCCGCTTGCCAGCCAGAGATCGGTGGTTAATGGATCCAGGAAGGCCCATGCGTCTTTCTTGCGGTTGTCGTTGATTGGAACAAGCATGGACACGCCTGACTCGGTGTATGGCAGAGTAAAATCAACGTATAAGGATCGATTGGCTATAATTGTCACGTCTCCCACCACAGCATCGTAATTCTGAAATCAATTTTTGAAAAGAGAGTAGTGAGAAATTTAATCTAGATACGGCTCCAAGATCTGAAGTTATATTCTAAAACATGGGGGAACTTTCAAAGTGTTGTAAAATTATCAAAGGAATAGTTGTGATTGTTTGTACTGACAGGTAGAAATGATGCAGATTATCATGTAAAAAAGAAGAAGAATTACATACATACAACTCATTCTTATGTATTTATATATCTTACATCAAAACTTCAATTTTTACATAATGTCACATTTTCTAATTATGAAAATATGTATTTCACCTTTCAAAAGTAAAAATTGATTATATATTTTATGTGATATGTAAGACTTGAATGGTGTAATTGTAAAAATTAAAGTATAGATGTTAGATATGTAGAAACATGAGAATTGGGTGGTAGAATTGGATGGTATGTATGTAAATGCCCCCTCAAGAAGAAGAAGACTGGGAAGATTTACATACATACCATTCATTTCTTCTGTATTAACAGTTCTAACACCTATACTTCAATTTTTATAAATATGCAAACTTACATATGCATAATCTTACATATGCATGAAAAGGTTGAATTTTTTTTTAATATAAAGATTAAAAAAATTATATTTTTTTAAAACAACCTTGACTTCTATAAAGAGAAAGTGGTAGGTTCAAGTCAACCTAACAAACCTGAACATAAACCTGGTAAACAAGATCATCATAGGTCCCATTCATTTGTCCATTTCCATCTTCATAAAGTACATAATCATATGGAGCATAAGTGAGGTTCTTCATGACAGCATCAAAAACATCTATGCAGTACCCTTTGGGAATGCGCTTGTTAGTTTGGGGATCCAATTCAACACGAATAACTTCAGGAAAACCAGGCTTCACCGGAACACCAATTTTGAGCCTTTTCCCCGCCGTAGGCCACTCCCACCCCTTCGGCACTCCTTCCCTTCCCCCCGGCCAAACGACAACATCAAGCTTATCTTTTGAATTTCTCCGCCCCGAGACGTTATTCGGTGGAGCCCAAAAGCCTATTCTTGTGCTGCCATTCTTGACCACGTTAACTATCTCAATATCCTGAGACTCCAACTGGCCATCAATTAAACGGAATCTCCCTGCCATGCCATCAAATTCAGTGCTTTGTATTGCCGAAAGAAGCTTTGGTCCAACTGAAGATGAGCCAATACTGGCTATATCATTTGAGTTATTCTTCATATCCTCCACCCTAAATTCGAAATTTTCCATTCTAACCTTTTCTGCCGCCAGGGCCAATGCCCACGCCGTGTCATAGGCCCACAAACCAAATACTATGGGTTCGTTTATATTGGATTCAGGATTCTCTTCATGGAATATCTTCCTCCATCTCTGCTTGAAATCACGAAGCTTGCTGGTCATGTTAACCAGAGGCCTCACACCCAAAACTCCTTGCATGACATTAGCTGCTGATGAACCCATCAGATTCACCACATCAGTCAAACCATATGTTGTAATCCACACATATCCTTCGTTCAACATTCCCTCCTCTTTGGCAATTTTGAAGAATTTCAAGCCAAGTTCACAAGTCATGTGTACAACAAATACTCTTGTTTGCATATTCTTCAGCTTGTTAAGCTCGTTCAGGATTTGACTTTCAATGGCTGACGGAGGAATGCTGCTTCTGTGGGGGATTCTGACATCAATGTGCTGAAATTGGTTTATAAGGTAAGGCATAATTCCATTTCCATACTCATCATCCACGTAAATTAGAACCACCTCCCTCCAATTGAAGTATTTAACAATGGAAGCTATAGCCTTTGCTTGAGTGGAGTCGTTATAGGCAGTGCGCAGGAAATAGGAACTTTGTTTGGATGAGAGAGAAGGGCTCTTTGCCGAGAAGGAAAGTATAGGAACTCGAGCTCTGTCTCCAAGATTCATTACGAAACTGGCTTGTGATGATTGTTGTGGGCCGATTATGGCCTTCACTTTAACATTGTTCAGTAGGTCAATGGCTGTAATGCATGGACATTAAATTTGGCTGACATGAGAAAGCTTTTTGAATAAAATTTATTCATAATTTTATATCAAAATTGACAATAATTACTCAGCATTATTATAATTTAATAGCGGTGGTTCATAATAATACCAATTATTAACAAAGAGTGGAAGTTTTACGAATGATTTTGCATCTTTAGGGATTTCTTATTGATGCTTGCTAAGAAATTTTCGGCAGTAAAATAGCAGATTATCGTCTTAGCATTGTACGAAGATTCAACACACACTTAAAAAAGAGAAAATAACTGATAATGACCACGGGGTCTGATTCAACTGAAGAGTTCCGCTATAAAATGATAGTTACAGTTACAACCACTTCTCACGCAGGCGAGAAAGAATTAATAGGTTTCTCAAGTTACAATGTCGGCAGGCGGCGACCGATAGCTATTGGTGGTGTTTGGTCAGTGATGGTCGACAGTGGTTGGCGGTGATCGACGGCGGCCATTGGAGATTGGTGGTAGTTGTCGTCGTGTTATTGTTTTTGTGTATGTTGTTCCCTAATGGGAGCATTATCNTTAACAAAGAGTGGAAGTTTTACGAATGATTTTGCATCTTTAGGGATTTCTTATTGATGCTTGCTAAGAAATTTTCGGCAGTAAAATAGCAGATTATCGTTTAACATTGTACGAAGATTCAACACACACTCAAAAAAGGGAAAATAACTGATAATGACCACGGGGTCTGACTCAACTAAAGAGTTCCGCTATAAAATGATAGTTACAGTTACAACCACTTCTCACGCAGGCGGGAAAGAATTAATAGGTTTCTCAAGTTACAATGTCGGTAGGCGGCGACCGATAGCTATTGGTGGTGTTTGGTCAGTGATGGTCGACAGTAGTTGGCGGTGATCGACGGCGGCCATTGGAGATTGGTGGCAGTTGTCGTCGTGTTATTGTTTTTGTGTATGTTGTTCCCTAATGGGAGCGTTATCATTACCAGCTGCACAAATCAGCCGAGATATCCCTATCAAATCAATCTTTCAATCTCTTCCTTGAGTTGCTTACATGTCATGGTGGTGTGGCCACGGCTTCAATGAAAATGGCATTATCGTTCCCGATTCCTCGAGTTAGGTTTTAAGAGGTGAAGCTACTTAATAGTATTGTCATCTTGGATGGTCATCCGGACGTTAACATGCGATGTGTTGAGCGGTGTATACTCTTTCATAAGTTGATGCTCACTTCGTTGGCCAACAGGTTGGGGAGGGAGGTCACGATTCCTCTGTTGTTTAAACTTTCTTTGTTGCGAAGATTGATAATTGCCTTTGGCGTTACTTTTGTGTTTTTCCCCAAATTGCTTGAATTGCTCTTTATGTGCGTTGATGACCTCATCTGCAGTGATTTAGGTGTCAACACGATGAACAAGTTTAGCATAAGTACGAATTGTCTCCCTTATCAATGATAAGTAGAAGGGCCTTGGGCGGAGCCCCCCAAAGAAAACTTCTCTCAGTAACTTCAGATCCACTCCCGGAAGCTGACAGGCTTCCGCGGAAAATCTGCGGAAATAACCCTTGAGTGACAGTCAGTGCAATTAATGCAGAGGGGTGGGGCTCTATTTATAGAGTTCTTAGTGCAATTAATGCGGAAATATGAATTAATTTGATCAGATCGCTCAGACTGCTTCCCACGATCGGACGACAGTTGATGAACTTTTGAGTGTCTTAATAATGTCAGAATTGAGTGGTATTATGTTTGTTGGATACACATTGTCAAGACACTTGATTTGACCATAGATTCATCAGAATCGACATTCGTTTGACCTTCCAAATGTGTCCATATACTTTCAAAAGCGNAGAAATATGAATTAATTTGATCAGATGGCTCAGACGGCTTCCCATGATCGGACGACAGTTGATGAACTTTTGAGTATCTTAATAATGTCAGAATTGAGTGGTATTATGTTTGTTGGATTCACCTTGTCAAGACGCTCGATTTGACCATAGATTCATCAGAATCGACATTCGTTTGACCTTCCAAATGTGTCCATATACTTTCAAAAGCGGTTAACGGCTTGATCTAAGCTTAATTTAGTTCGAATCAGACCAATTTTGGTAACCTTGGGCTCTTCTTGTAGAGCCAGTCAGTTTGATTCTAAGTTGTTGAAATCAAAGTTCTGAATGTTATTTTATCAAAGTTTGAACGTTTTTTTCTCAAAAAGTTACATCAAGATCCGTGTTATGTCTCGAGATNTCCAGTCAGTTTGATTCTAAGTTGTTGAAATCAAAGTTCTGGATGTTATTTTATCAAAGTTTGAACGTTTTTTTCTCAAAAAGTTACATCAAGATCCGTGTTATGTCTCGAGATTCATGTCTAATGATGGAGATTTGTTGGAGGTGTATCACTTATATAAGAAATTAAAAATCAGGCTTTTAGCTTTACGCAACAGCTTGTGTGTGAGAAATCGAAATTGTTAAAATAATAAAAAACAGTCTTTGCCAGCCTTACTGCAAAGGTTTTTCCTACGCATGCGCATGACTTATTTAACTTGGATTTACAGAAATGACTAATTCCTATGTGAGCTAAATGCTGCTTGTAGGGTGATTAACAATTCATTGTCGGCTCAAAATCAACTCAAATGAATTTACTGCAGCTCTAAATCGATTTGTGGCTCGTTCGGATTGATTTCCAAATGATTAAAAATCTTCGAAGCTAAATTCACGAGTGCAATGTCAGAAAACTTTTTGATAAGGTGTGCTATGAAGGTTNGTCTGCGAAGCATATGACACATGTTTGATCCCTTGAATCCTTAGTACAGTCATACATGTTTGTTGCTCATGATACAGAAACTCGCACTACTCGTTGAGATCCTCACAGGCAACACTCGTTCGAGTATTACGACCAATAAAAGGGTTACTCTCCTAACGAGTAGAACGGGTCATCAAGGAGAATGAACAAGCATACAATCATGCAAGAAGTCCACATTATGATTGTTCTACCAAAGTACGAAACAAAGATAATGGGTGCCTAAAAGTGCAAAGCACACATCATGTAAATGAATGCAAGAATGCAACATGATACAAACGAACGGGATGTACCAGTAAAATAGGCTACATAGAAAGGGGAATTACACATGCTCAGGGACCCGGGGTGTCATGCGACTAACAGACACCAACTACAAATGAGTTTGCATCAAGTAAAATGACACTTATAATTAGGATTCAAACCTTACCTGCCTCATCGAGCACACATATAAACATGCAAAATATGCAGCAAGTAGATAGAAGTGATGAGTGTGTTATGGAGGTAGTGACTCAGAAAAGACAGACATATCGTGAAGGCAGAAGCCCAAAAGATGGGTGTGCCGAAGAGGCAGTGACCAGAGGATGAGCACGTCATGGAGGCATCGGCTGGACATATGAGTACGCCGAGGAGGCAGTGACTCAGAGATGGGCGTTTCATGGAGGCAACGATCCAACATATGTGTATACCGAGGAGGCAGTGACCGGAGATGGCAGTGATATGGCAGCAGCGACCTGAACAAAAGAGTATGCCGAGGAAGCAGTGACCTGGACGTGGGCATGTCGTAGCCGCAACGACCTGAACAAACTGGTATGTCGAAGAGGTAGTGACCCGAAGGTGGGCATGCCGTGGTGGCAGCAGCTCAAAAAAAAATGTCATGCTGAGGAGGCGGTGACCCAAAGGGATTGGCGATCTTCATTGGGGAGAACACCACACATGTGAAAAATGGATACAAACACATATTGTACAACATGCAAGTAGACAAGCATTTAATATGATGCAAAAGCATGAAATCCTGCAATATGATGCAAAAGCATGCAATACGAAGCAAAAACATACAAGCATGCAAGTGGTCGGTAGACCAGGTCGTGGTGGTCATTCAGATCAAAGAAGCTGGTGGATCGATTCAGCCGACCCAAAAGGACGGGTAATCGGCTCAAGACTACAGATTGAACCCAAAGTGGTTGATCAACATAAAGCAATCGATCGAACCCAAAGAATAGGGAAATCAACTCGAGTTGACTGATTGAACCCAAAGCGGGTGATCGACACATAGCGGTCGATCAAACCCGAAGGATAGGGTGATCAACCTGGAATGACCGATCGAAAAAAATTATTTATTGATTCAAACTATTCTAGTTAATTAGATGTTGAAGGTGCAAGAAATTTAATGTTAAAGGACTATTATTCTAAATAATACTTGAGAATTATTTGGGTTAATAAAAAAACTTTATGAATATAATAACTCACTACATTGATTTTAATGTTAAAAGGATATAATATAGTAGCTGCGAAGTTATTTATAATATTATTTTTTTGTAAAATTACTCGAGAGCAAGCAATAAGTTAAGTTTAGGGGAATTTGATAAATATGTTGTAAAGTATTATGATTATGTAATATTTCTCTTATATTTTTTAGCTATTTTTTAGATTATTCTTAGTATATGTTATTTATGTGTGTTATGTCCATATAAAACATATCTTATGGAGGATATTTGTAATTTTTGACCCAATGCCTTGACGCCAAGCATGTAGTACTATGACGCCCATTCAATAATTCCCCAACGCTATTAGAGTAGTTCCATGGTGCCCAAAGTGGATTTTTGATGTCAAATACCAAAGAGCAAGATACTACGACACTCAAAGCAAGCACTATAGTGTCCAAACAAGTAGTGTCCTGGTATAAAATTCAACATTATTGCACCCATGCCCTAATTTAAAATTTAAAGATCATGAAACACATCGATTGGATTCAACACAAACACATCTTACATTGCCACAATGTGATGCCCTAGTGCTTAGCATATGATTACTTTTATTTGGGTGATTCTAGTGATGGTTTTGCCCAAATTCCTATAGAAAAAGAAATTTAGGAAAAGGGAGAGGTCTCTTACAGATTTTTAGTAATATTCTTAGTCTTTCTTCATATCATCATAGTGTAAGTTTTCTACTTTTTAGTGTTTAGTGAGTGAGAAAGTTTGCATTAAGAGATAATTGTGAAGGAAGCAAAAAGGGCAGAACACTTTGGAGGAAGGATCCACTTATGATCAAGGAACTATTTCCTAGTTTTTTTTTATTTCCCTTTAGTAATATACTTTGCTTTGATTTCAATGGATTTCTTTTTTATTTACACTCAAGAGTAAGACCTAAGACATCTCTTCGTTGGATTGGTTTAAAAGTACTAAGTGAATCCATGAAAGATCATTGGGCCTTTAATACTTATAAGTTGATATTTTAACTTTTCCTTCATCATTTACACTTTAATTTGGCCATTTAATTTGTTAGCACATGTTGTAATCTAAAGCTATTGAATGAAGACTACAAGCCCAACTAGGTTAAAAGTGTTTGCAATCATTTAGGGGGATAATAAATCCTAGAAATCTTTGAAATGTCAAGAAAACTTAAACATAATATTATATTATAATGTTTTTATATCTAAAAAAAGAATAAGAAGTAATTTTTCTGTAATTTTCAACTAATTTAAGAAGAATCTATTGGAGGAACATAGACTCTGCATAAACCAATTCAGACAAGGGTTTTCATCATTAGTGAAACACTTACCTTAGTTTTTCCCTTTAAAATTTAGGAATTTTAGAAACGTTTTCAAAAATCAAAAGCCTTTGAACTAAACTAAGGATCAGTGGACTAGTAATTAAGCTAATCTGAGAATTAACACGTTTCTCATGGGATAATCTGAATATAACTTGATTGACACATATACTTACGTGATTGATGTCTACATTAACAACCAACTTAGAAAATTTATAAAAAAATAATATCCTAGCAAATTCCTATAGCTAACTACATTTTAGTAGAAAGAAGGATTTCAATAATTAATCTTTGTATTTGTAACCATGCATTTATCAACAAAAAAGTGAGGAGGTATCACTGAATATTGTTAGCACGATTACTGCCAATGATGACATAATTTATGAAATGGATGGAAGACACTTCACAAAGACATGATGCCTCACTTCAATGCTAATAAATTATAATTAGAAATTATAAAATATAAGTAGGGTGAATGGCATGATAATTTTCTTTAAAATATCCTATCACACTTCCTAATAATACTAAAGTCAATCTAATATAGATGTCAAGGCAATATTTGTAAGGAATGAAAGATAATTAGAAGATTCAATGATCAAAGAGAATCTAAAAAAATTTAGGCCTTAAAATGAAGTTCAAATTGAGAAATTAAATAATAAAGAAGATGAAATTTTGGAGGTGCAAATAAAGTTGAAATTGTTCATAGACAAATAGTTGCCCTATATTCCATCATTATCATATATATACATAGTAGTTAAAAAAAACATAAATATTTTTCTTCAAAAAGCATCACAATAATATTCTCATCATTGATGTTAGGAACAAATGTTAAGTAATATCAAATTCATGAAGAATTTTTTCTATAAATATGAAATATTTAATTGATATAGTAAGTCATGCAACAAAAGAATTTACCAATAAAAAGGATGGATTTGGGCAGCTTTACAAAGCCTTATGCCATGAGAGAATAGTTGGATAATACATTATGTGATTTTAAATCATTTATCAATTTAGTGTTATTATCAATATTTAAGAAAATTTAGGGAAAGGAGATGTCAAGCCAAAAAATTATTCATCTAATTAAATGATAGCTCAATTAAGGCATCCAAAAGGAATGGTAGAGAAATTCATAATCAAAGTTCAAAATTGTCTTTTCCTTGCACATTTTGTGATCCTAGGAATGGATGATGATAAGCCTAAATATCACTTCATTATAGGATTCCCATTTCTAGCAATTATAAGGGCACAAATTAACATTCAAAAATGCAAATTACAATAAAGGGATCAAGATTATGTAATTATTTTCAAAGATTATGAAGACATGAAAGATTAATTAAATGAGGAGATTTGTATTTTTATTTTAAGAAATAACAAGGGACTTCCTAAGAATATAACTAAAGTAGTGGAGGCTAGCAAGGATGAAGTAGAGATGGAAAAACATAAAGAAGACAAGGAATATGATGCTCAAATAACTCTAATAAAAAAAATTATCAATCATACATCTCAAGTTAGAAAAAGAAAATTACATAGATTTAGGTAATCAAGTCACTTCTTAGATATTAATTAAATAAACTTGTTGTTGGAGGGTAGCTATATTACCTAATAAGATATGAGCCGAAAATAACAAAGTCAAATTGAGAACATTAAAACAAGCCTTTGTTGGAAGGAAATCTACTTTATCAATAAAAAAAAACCTAAGTGTCGGTAATTTTATTCTTGCAAATAACATAGACGTGTGAGAAAACTAAACCTAGTGCATAGGCTTAAACCTAAGAGCATGTGAACTTTAATTACACTCATGCGTAAAAAGTACTTCATGCTTAGGTTCACATAAATGTTGATGAGAAAATTTTAGCATTTTCCAGAGAAATTAATAAGGAAACTTAGACCCACTAACAACCAGTAGTGGACATGGTAGTTAGAAACTTATTAAGGTGGTAATCATGAAGGAAAACAAAAAAAAGTTCAAATTTCTCAAATTAAGTGGGGAGCACCCACCATCATTTTATTAACAACTAGATTCTTTAGCAAGATTGATATAAAAGGAACTTGGATTACCAATCCTTTACACTTCCAAATTCCAGCCACTCTCTATCTTCTTCAAATCATAAACACTACATCCAATTCCCAATATGTCAAAGTGATCTATAGGGGCCTCAAACTTTACATCCAAAAAGCCAAGTTGCAAGGAAATTTGGCCCATACATAGTGGGAGAGCACTATAACAAAATTTTCACCTCAAATTAATGTATTCTGGAAAGTGTTTTTGAGCAACTTGGGGACTGATTTAATTTAGTAGCCAATCAAGTACTTTCTTGGTATCAATGATTAAACAATTCCATGTTAATGTCAAGGAGCATGTGGATATTTAGATATCATTTTGAGGAATTTAATTTTTGTAGTTTCATCGTGATAAATTCTATTTATTAACTAATGGATATTTTAATTGACATGTAATCTAACTTTTTATTAAATGTATTTTACTATGATGATATAACTCACTTTAAAAAAACCCAGGTATATAAGAGAAGTGATATGAAAGAATGATTATTAATGTCCTTGTTATAGTCAAACATATTATCATGAGCATGGCACATATTTACATTTATTATAGTACTTTTTAGGGACAAAAGAGCGGACAACACTAAATTTTGTTATTCAGTAAATTATGTGAATTAATGATAGGGGGTTGATTAACTAAATTATCCTTCGCATGGAGAGTTCTAGCACAATAAATTTATTAGGCTGCCCTTTACGGATCTATAGCCTCCACATATAAGTGGTGTTGCCTAACAAAACTGCATCAAAAGACATATTCCANAGAAGGAGAAAAGTAAGATATCTTCTTCCTGCAATTCTAAGAAAAGGCTGCAAGGGATTTTCTTTGAGAAAGATTTTCAGATAAATTTTGTTTGTTTATTAGTGTTGTATGAACTTTCTTTTATATATGAAATTTGTGTTTTGTTGTATCTTAATGAAGTCTGAGTAGATTCCTTTATCTTTCTCCCTACTCTGAGATATGGTGAAATGAAGAGATAATTGGGTAGTTTCCTCTATCTTTCTCCCTACTCTAAGATATGGTGAAATAAAGAGATAACATGGAATTGTATGAACTTTCTTTTATATATGAAATTTGTGTTTTGTTGTATCTTTCTCATGAAGTTTGCAGTTTTCTTTATCTTTCTTTCTACTCTGAGATATGGTGAAATGAAGAGATAATATGGATGTGCCAATAATTCCCTCCATCTTTCTCCCTACTCTGATATATGGTGAAATGAAGAGATCATATGATGTGCCAATATTAAAATATAAAATAAATTATGATGATTTTTTAACTCTGAACTTAATTTACATTTTGATTTGATCAATTGAATTGTTAAAATATGTTGTGAAACATATGCTCCGGGAAATGGAGCATGAGTTCTACAATAGAGTGAATGTCACGTTTGATTTCATGGAGGAGAAATTTGTTCATGGAATTAAGTGCAAATAGATAGAAAAACATTCTTTGTTGGGTGTAGAATTGGGGAATCTTTAGGGTGACAGACTAAAATCCCCAATTCGGTCTTAGTGTTTAGAAATTGAAGCGAGAGTTAGCCTTCAGGTGAAGGGAAGTGGGAGCTCTGAAGTGGGAGTCGATATCCTCCTAGCCTAGCCATGGATTTAGGGACTAAATCTATGATTAGCTAATGATTTTCTATGCAAAGTATCAGGGTAGAGAATTATAATTGCTCCTATTTGGCACAATACATATTATAAACATTTATCTCATCTCATTNTGAGCTAAATGCTGCTTGTTCATTGTCGGCTCAAAATCAACTCAGATGAATTTACTGCAGCTCTAAATTGATTTGTGGCTCGTTATATTCAATTTAAACTAAAATTCGAATTGATTTTCAGATGTTTAAAAATCTTCGANAGAGCTAAATGCTGCTTGTTCATTGTCGGCTCAAAATCAACTCAGATGAATTTATTGCAGCTCTAAGTTGATTTGTGGCTCGTTATATTCAATTTAAACTAAAATTCGAATTGATTTTCAGATGTTTAAAAATCTTCGAAGCTAAATTCACGAGTGCAATGTCAGAAAACTTTTTGATAAGGTGTACTATGAAGGTTTGTAAAGTCAATTAATTGAAAGGTCCCCATCATGCCTTTTCTTTGATTAACCCAGACCCAAACAAAATTAATGTTTAATAACTATGCAAACAGTCAACACAAGCAAACACTTGGAACCATTCAAATGCTAAAATCTGAAGGATTCAGTTCTTAATTTGAAAGTCAAACTAAAATCTAACTGAGTTGGATTAATATTTGCGAGACGTAATTTGGGCCATCCAAAATGAATAAATAAATAAATATAACATTATATCAAACATTGGATATCAGAAATGTAAATTCATAAAAATTTGTGTGGTATGTATGTAAATTTTCAAAAGAAACAAAACGGAAGAGTGAGGAAACCGGAGATGATCAAAATTACCTGCGGAGGCGGCGCCAAAAGCATCGCCGCCGGAATCTCGGAGGTGAAGAGAGATCCTGGTGGAGTAGCCGGAGTTCACCGCATAGAAATCTTCCACCGCCATTCTCATACAGCTCAAGCTTATGTTTCCAATCCATGATTCTACATCCAAAATCACTCCAACATCAATTTGAATTCTTCCATGAACTCCTCCTCCTCCTACCTGAGCTCCTGCCCTCAAAACCAAGGAAAGTAAGAAGACCAGACAGAAGGGATGGCGCTGGGGTTTTCTCCCTTTCTTCGTCATGCTAAAGATGGAAGCTTT
>JXCR01043730.1:33316-47479 GCA_002079205.1 Phalaenopsis hybrid cultivar
AAAATTAGTGAAAGTGATTCCGTTTGATTTTATGTAAATTTCCTAGTAAAACTTATCATTGCCAATTTACACCTTCCATGTGGGATTGTTATTTAGGGCTTAAATAGAAAGCCATTTATTACTTGATAATGATATGCATACTTGCGTAAAATTCCATTATTAATTACCTATAATTATATATATTTTACACAACTTACTTTTCATACAAGAATCAAGATTTTGGCGTTGTAGTGGTGTCAACTTCATAAATCCTTACATATAAAAAATTGGGATCAATTAACTCTCATGGTTAACTCACCTTTTGAACATCTATCATAGCTCTTTCAGTTGTAATAAAAGGTCTCTCTAAAATGATGAGAATTTCTTTATTTTTTTTCATATCTAACACAATGAAGTCAACAGGAAAGATAAATTCATCAACCTTTTCCAATACATCTTCTATAACTCCTTTAGAATAGGTGATTGAATGATCAGCTAACTGAAGGGTTATAGTAGTAGGTGAAATCTCTCCTAAGCCTAACCTTCTGAAAATAAATAGAGGCAAATGATTAATACTGGCTCCCAAATCACATAAAGCTTTTCCAAAAAATATTTGGCCTATAACACAAGGAATAGTAAGAATACCAGGATCTTTAAGTCTTTCCTGAAGCTTTTCTGAATTATAGCGCTACACTTTTCGGTAAGTGCATCTGTCTCATTATTTTTAAACTTTCCTTTTCTATTCAGTATATCCTTCATAAACTTTACATAACTCGACATTTTTTCCAAGGCTTCAGCAAATGAAATATTTATGGTTAGTTTCTTAAATATTACCAAGAATTTTAAGAATTTTTTATCCAATTCTTATTGTCTCAATCTTTGAGGAAATGGAGGGGGCGGTTTTTCTATAGTAATTTTCATTGATTTAATAGGATATTCTGAATCATGATGAATATCTTCCTCAGATTTTTCAATTTCTACCCCTTCTTTCTCAACTTCAATCTCTTTTTGAACTTTTGTTTCTACTTCTTAATTGTATAGCTTTAATTTTCTCTTCATTATGGTCTTTAGGATTAATCTCAAAATTACTAGGTAGAATTCATTGAAGCCTACTGCTAAGTGCAGTAGCAATATGTCCTAATTGATTGTCAATATTTCTAATCGTCGCTCCCTGACTTTGTAATTGATTGCCCATTTGTAACACCAATTCTTCCATAGACAATTTTTTTCTCCTTAAATTGTGAATTGTTGTTAAAACTAGAAGAATAATAAAAGTTGGTATTTCTTTGATTGTTTACAGTTCCCAAAGGGTTCTCTTGATTGTTCCCCCATTATGAATTTACACCATTAGAGTTATTATTATTCCAACTTAAATTAGGGAGATTTTTCTAACCATGATTGTAATAATTAGAATAAGGATTATAAGGTAGATTATTTATTGCGTTCAAAGTTTCATATGATGATTGAGAATCTATCATTTGTCTGAATGATTTTTTCTCAACCACGGGAGGTGTTTGAGATATATTCATTTCAAATTGATCCAAATTCCTTAATATTGTTGTGATTTGAGAAGCCAAAATAGAAATTGTGCCATTCATGAACACTGAATACTCTTTTTGGATTTACCCTTGCAAAGGGCCATTGAAAATTGTTACTGGCCATCTCTTCAATTAACGATAATGCTTCATCGAATGGTTTTGACATTAATGATTTATCCCAACTTTCTATATAGATTTTTATTGCGATGTATGCGATTATATGCTTAACTTCCTTAATAATGATTCCTACTTTGCAACAAAGCCAAAAATTTGATCCAAAGCAAAAGCTAGGTAAATTTTCCACTATGAAGCAAAGAAGAATATAATTATAATAACAATTAAATATGGGATGCTACGCAAGTATGCACATCATTATCAAGTAATATAAGAAATTTTGATTAAGCCTCGAATATTGAACCCACATAAAAAATTTGACAATATGCACTCTACAAAACAAAAGAAATTAGGTAACAAAATTCTACTTAACAAAATATTCTTACTTAAACTAAAGATGATATAATAGGAATGAAATTTGATTCTTTTTTTACTTTTTTTTAATTTAAATAAAGTAAGCAACTAATTAACTTAACTAAATACTTGCAAGATGAATGCAATATAAATAAAATATATTTTTCCTTATCATGAATCAGTAACAAGTATAGATATTCTGTTGTGAAAGCATTCTAAATGTGTTTTGTCAAATAGGAGCAATAATATTCTTTACCCATATTGGAGATGCTATAAAGAACATTGGCTAATATATAGTTTGAATAGTTCTTAAGATTGGTTAGGTAGGAAAGATGCCAGCTCTCACTCTAGAGTTCCCTCTTCTCCCTCCACCTGGGGACTAACATCTTGTATCAAAACCAAAAACTATAAATCAATTTGGAGGCTTTAGCCTGACACTCTAAAGTCCTCTAATTCTTCACCCTTAAAAGTTTATTTTCTTTATTTATTTGTACTCAACCCCATGAACTACATTCTCATCTATGAAATTAAATGTGATTCTTACAATTTGTTGACTGAGACAATACCATCTCAGATCTTACATGTTCTCACAACAAGTATTAACATCTTAATAGGCCAAATCAAGAAGTAAATGAAGTCAAAGGTTTCAGATCATCACAACTTCTTCCAACAATGAAGTATAATACTTCACACAACTTCCTTTCATTACTTAATTATTTATCTTTTTAAGTAAAAAGATAATGAAAACTACTCAGAATCCATGGAGAAAACAAAACTACACTTGAGTTTAAAGGTTGAATTCATACACACAAATAAGAAATCCAAATTAAAACTAAATGTAGTCACAAAGATAAACACTTATCTCAAATTCTCTCCACCAAATGCCTTGAAGTTCCTTTAAATTCTCTTCCTTCACTCACAATACAAACTAAAACTCAAAATAAAAAGAAAAGTGGTCGGTTACTTGTATGGATGATGGTTGTTGGTTAGGATTGGCTGGCTCTCAGTAATTTACTTTGATGATCCAAGTCTTTTTTATAAAAAAATCCAAAAGGTGTCTTGGATTCTCTTCAAAATATGTCTCCATTCAATGAATCTTCTAGAAGTTGCCTCCTTTCAAAAGTCAATTGAATGAATNTTTCAAAATGTGTCTCCATTCAATGAATCTTCTAGAAGTTGTCTCCTTTCAAAAGTCAATTGAATGAATTTTAGTGTCCATGGGTTATTTCCTACGTTTTTTACCAAGGGTTGCTTCAAACACCTCTTCAAAAATTTGTCAAAATTCAATAAATCATCAAATAACTACTTCTGGCGCTTAAGCGTGGGGTACCTGATGCTTCGGCATGACTGTGTCTGTATAACTGGCGCTTAGGCGCCTCAATTCACTTTTTGCACCTTCTTCATTTTTGCTCCAAATTTGACCAATTTTCACTCATTTTACCATTTTTCATTCATTTGATTTTACATGCAATAAAACACACACACACACAAATAACTTTAATTAAAGTGTAATATCTCAAGAATAGGCATAAAAATGTCTATAAAAATTCTATATATTTTNATTTTCAAAATTCAATAAATCATCAAATAACTACTTATGGCGCTTAAGCGTGGGGTACCTGATGCTTAGGCATGACTGTTTTTGTATAACTGGCGCTTAGGCGCCTCAATTCACTTTTTGCACCTTCTTCATTTTTGCTCCAAATTTGACCATTTTTCATTCATTTGATTTTACATGCAATAAAAAACACACACACACCCAAATAACTTTAATTAAAGTGTAATATCTCAAGAATAGGCATAAAAATGTCTATAAAAATTCTATATATTTTAGGTGTATCAATGATCTACCAACAACAGGGTCAATAATAGATCTAAGAGATCTCACTAATCCATTATAAAACATTTGAATTATTAACCAATTTGGTAAAACATGGTGTAAATGCTTCATATATAGATCTTTAAATCATTCTCAAGCTTCATATATTGATTTCCCGTCAAACTGACAAGAAGATGTAATATTATTTCAAGGCTTAGCAGCTTTTTATGGTGAGAAATATTTACCCAAAAATTTATGAGATAATTCTCCCCAAGTTCTGAATGATTCAAATGCTAACGCCTTTAGCCAAATTTTAGCTTTGTCCCTTCATGAAAAAGGAAAAAATCTAAGTTTAACATCATCATTTGACACTCAGTCATATTTAAATGTTGCACAAAATTCTAGAAAACTAGCAAGATGTAAATTTAGAACTTCAGATGGTGTTCCCCCAAACTAATTATTTTGTGTAATTTGGATAATAGCTCGTTTAAGCTCAAATAAATTAGCAGCTACAACAGGATTTTGTATAGTTAAGTGAATTTCATCTAGTGTAGGGTTAGCATAGTCTTTTAATGGTGTCTGTTAATGCTCATTTTCCATACATTGATTATTCAAATTGTTTGTCATTTTGTTAAGTTCCTTTATTTTCAAATTTTTCTTATAGTTCGTCTAATTCCAAATTGTAAGGTACTAATCATTTAGATCCTAATCTTTCCATTCACAAAGAAAAGTACCAATTATAAAAATAAGCACACACACAAGATCATGTGTGTGTGTGTGTGTGTGTGTCTATATATATGATGTTTTTTTTCTTTTTTAAATACTTTTTTCTGTTTTTTTTAAATAAGATTTATAGTTCAAACAAAGTCCTTTTAAGTAATTTACCACAAACTCCCCGGCAACGACGTAAAAAACTTGAAGCATGGTTTTTTTAGTGCACTATAAATGTTTTTCAACAACACAACACACACGACAACTATATCAAAAATATGCAGATCAATCACAATAATATTTACTTCAGTATAATATGTTTCCTCTTTTAAAATATTTAAAGCTGCCACTCATAAGGAATTAAGATGTACTTTCATTTTCAAATCTTCACTAGGTTGCAAATGCAAGTATACGTCTCGCTCAAGTAATAAAAGACTCTAATGGAGTCCTAGGTATCGCTCCCACATGGAGGTGAAAATTTTAATGTTAATAACGCTAAAGCACAATATTTAAATTATAGAAAACTTAAGTAAAAAAATAGGTTAAAATTTGTTTAATGCCACTAAAGAAACTATGTTTACTACACTAATCTCTAAACTTCAAAGCTAAATTTACTAAAACAAAACTAGGTTTTGTGACGAAGAGTTCAAATTTAAGAAAGTATCATTCCTCTTAAAAAGAGGTTATGGTTAGTGAGTTATCAAATTGAAGAAAATTGTAGTGGCAAATAGGAGTAATTATATTCTTTATCCTTTTTACAAGCGCCAAAGAACATTGGCTAATCCAATGCTTAGTCCCTAAATTCGCAGTTAGGCTGGGAAAATATTGGCTCTCACTCCAGAGTTCTCATGTTCCCCTCGCCTGAGAGCTAACATTTCCCTTAGTTTCCAAATGCCTGAACCAAATTAGGGATTTTAGTTTTTCACCCTAAAACCTCCAATTCTACGCCCATCAATGAATATNTTATGTTTGATAATTGGCCCAAAAATGATGGACCTATAAATATTTAATTTTCATTATAGACACAATATATTAAGCCTATATTCCTTAAGCAAGTGGAGGATGAAGATTAGGTACAACAAAACCCCATAGGAAGTCTCTATACCTTATCTCTACTTTTGTTTTATTATATTTTTTTATTTATGAATTCTTTATGTAATGAGGATAATACAAAATTCAAATGTGAGGGATAATTTAATAGTTATTATCATTTATTCATTTATTTGTATATGTGTGTGTGTGTGTGTGTGTGCGTGTATCTCTCTATGTGTGTGTGTGTTTTCTTGTTTGTAAATTATGATAATTAATGCTAAGAGGTTGATTAACTAGATTATGCTTCGCATGTAGAGTTTTAGCACAATAGATTGATTAGGCTACCCTTTACAGATCTATAGCCTCCACATACAATTGGTGTTGCCAAACAAAACTGCATCAAAAGACATAGTCCATCCCAAGCCAGTCATTGTGGGGCCTTATGGTGGCAACATTACGCAAAATGAAGCGCTACTATAAGCTTAGTGACATCAAAGTCATAAGAGCCATACCACTACTTAGTTTCGAGTGCAAAAATTTTATGGAGTGTGAGCAAAGCTTTAAAGGCCTTATTAAACAAAACAATGGATGCAACATCACAAAATAATAAATTTTAGTTATCATATAGAGAACTAAAAACTACATTATTGTTATATTTGGAGTTCAAAACTTCCCACATTAATATGTTTGATAATCAGCCTGAAAATGTTGGACCTATAAATATTTAATTTTCATTATAGGCACAATATATAGAACCTATACATTCTTCAACCAAGTCTAGGATAAAGATCAGGCACAAATGCACCCCATATGGAAGTCTTTATCCCTTATCTCTACTTTTGTTATATTATATTTTTGTTATTTATGAGTTCTTTATGTAATGAGGATAATACATAATTCAAATGTGAGGGATAGCTTAAGCTAGTTATTATCATTTATTCATTTATTCATATGTATATATGTGTGTGTGTGTGTGTGTGTATGCGCACACACGTGTGTGCGCGTGTGTTTTCTTGACTGTCCAATCCTATATTTTATCTTTTTAATTGTCATTTTAATCAATGATGTGTAATTTTATTTTAGGAATAGAGTTTTGTTAGTTATTTCATCTTGGTGTAATTTTTCGTATGGAACTATATTATGATGAAGAAGAGGGTAACGCTTAAAATTGTTAACCATAATTTGTGATTTAACTTTGCTACTGAGTATAAATAAAGGCTTTTATTTAAGCATTATGAGTTATTTATTAAGTATTGAAATATGAAAATCTAAGTCATCTATTCAACTCTTTTCAGCTTATCTATTGAAAAAATAATTTATTCAAACAATTTTAATCAGTACTATTCTAGTAGCATTTAGATGTTGATATCATTCAAGATACATAATATTAAAATAAACTAAGTTCAACTTCTGCATCTAGAATCCATCAAGTAAATTAAAAATCTTTTTACTTGTCAAATATAAGAAAAAATTACGAGTAATTAGGGTAAGAAGATAAACGAATAGAAAGTTGGGTATTTTTAATATTAAAAAAATGATAAGAGTTATCATTTTTAAGAAGGGTAAGAGTTATCACTCATATGACATAAATAGGGCCTACTATTCAAGATATAACTCTGCATAACATATCTTAAGATTGATATAAGCAAATTTAAAAATTTATTAGAAACATATATGCCAAAAATAACTAAATCTTATGAGGAATGAAAATACGTCTAGGATGTACATGCTCTCAAACCCAACTTATATATATAATTATTTTAAAAAAATTGTATGAATAAACACTAAATATAATTTATCATGTTATGAACTAAGACATGTTATTAAGAATAATTTCAATAGTTATAAATTCAAATATGCTTACATAAATTTATGAAGTTTGATTATGAATTCATCATGAATAGCTAAGTCAATAATATTATTACACGTTTTTATATGAATTATACATGAGAGTATGCATATATGAAAAAAAATTATTTTAGTTATTTGGGCTTTTCTCAAAGGTGAGCAAAAACTTAAGTGTGGGGAATTTGATATACATCAAATTGACATCTATTTAATTTATTGTAAATCAAACTCCATTCTCGTGTTCATGTGATTTGATGAAATTTTTCATACTTATGAATTTGACTTGTAGGTTAATGGAAATTTTGAGTAGAAGTTTGAAGAAAGTGTGCACATTCAAGTATTTATTTGACTGAAATGTGATGCAATTGACATAATTTTGAGTGAATATAGTTTAGCTGAAGTGCCAAACCCAAAACATCAGCACTTATATTAGGTACCCCAGAGAGAGAAGATAGTGCCTAAGCACTTAGTTCAGGCACCAGCATGTCATACTTAGCCTAGTGGACAATGAGCCTAGCATTCACGCCTTGAAATCACATCTGAAATTTGAAAGCATGACACTTAGAAACCTATGCACTAGATTGAACCAAATCAATATGCCAATATAAAAATTCTAGTGCCAAAGTGCCAAACTCTAGAGACTAACCGCCGATGAGATGCTAACCGTAAGTTTGACTTAATTCAATAGTGAATCTTACCATACTTGGAGCAATTAGCTTATCCACATTTAAGGATTTCTTATAGACAACTTAGGGGAATTTTGGAGGGACCAAATGTAAAGTTTTGGTATCTCTCTTCTTCAAGTTTGGAAAGCTCTGCAAGAGAAGAGTGAGCGCTTATAGACAACTTAGGTGAAGACAACCATTAGAGTAGGTTTAAGGAGGTTAGGAAAGATGAAATTGAAGATCTCAAGAGAAGAGTGAGCGCTTCTCCCTAAGTTTTCCTATTTTCTCTTTTAGTTGTTACTAGATTTAGGCCAATATTTATGTACTCTTTATTTTGTGATTAATGTTGGTTTTGATTCTTAATATAAGTTTATTAGTAACACATGCTTTATTTTGAATCTATTCACCTATCGATTGAATGTGCACTGATCATTAATTTAAAAAGCGTAAATTTAGTGACAACTGATCAATAGCTCAAAATGTCTATTTAAAGTTAAGAGATGAAGAATAAAAATGTCTTAGATAAAATAACATAGTGCATGGATCATAAGGTAGAAATAATTGCAATAAACTCCATGTAATCTTTTCTTATGATACTTAGAGCTTTGATAGTTTGCCATCATACTGAATTTATCATTGAGAGGCAGAGGTTGGTAGGCTGTGTGGAGAAAATAAAAACCTTAGACTTTTGAGAGAAATATATCATGCACCCTGATCAGAATTTGGTAGAGTCATGTAAACTCTTTATTTAGTTTAAAATCAACTAACTAAATCATCAAAGGTGAAATCCAATCAATGAATTCTAGCCATATTGAATTACTGAAAATGTTAACCCAATTTTCTGAAGAACCAGATGATTTGGCTCAACATCGTGAGCCGAGCTGAACCTTTTTGAATCGGACCGTTGCAATATAAATCAGTTCAAAACTTTAGTTACCGTTGACAGCCGCCATAAATTTGAAATTTTAGCTAAATTTGCCCTTTGGCCTTTGCTTTCCTCTACTCTTCAGACTTCCAAAACCACTCTCCGCCACAGCTCTGAAATTTTGTATGCTAAAGCCCAAGTATGAATTCTGTAAAAAATTGCTTGCAATCCGGCCAGCTTAACCGTGCACNATATGTTTGATAATTGGCCCAAAAATGATGGACCTATAAATATTTAATTTTCATTATAAACACAATATATAAAGCCTATATTCCTTAAGCAAGTGGAGGATGAAGATTAGGTACAACAAAACCCCATAGAAAGTCTCTATCCCTTATCTCTACTTTTGTTTGATTATATTTTTTTTATTTATGAATTCCTTATGTAATGAGGATAATACAAAATTCAAATGTGAGGGATAATTTAATCTAGTTATTATCATTTATTCATTTATTTGTATATATGTGTGTGCGTGTGTGTGAGTGTGTGCGCGCGCGCACGTGTATCTCTATGTGTGTGTGTGTTTTCTTGTTTGTAAATTATGATAATTAATGCTAAGATGTTGATTAACTAGATTATGCTTCACATGGAGATTTTTAGCACAATAGATTGATTAGGCTACCCTTTACGGATCTATAGCCTCCACATACAACTGGTGTTGCCAAACAAAATTGCATCAAAAGACATAGTCCATCCCAAGCCAGTCATTGCGGGGCCTTATGGTGGCAACATTACGCAAAATGAAGCGCTACTACAAGCTTAGTGACATCAAAGTCATAAGAGCCATACCACTACTTCGTTTCGAGTGCAAAAATTTTATGGAGTGTGAGGAAAGCTTTAAAGGCCTTATTAAACAAAACAATGGATGGAACATCACAAAATAATAAATTTTAGTTATCATATAGAGAACTACAAACTACATAATGGTTATATTTGGAGTTCAAAACTTTCCACATTAATATGTTTGATAATCAACCCGAAAATGCTGGACCTATAAATATTTAATTTTCATTATAGACACAATATATAGAGCCTATACATTCTTCAACCAAGTGGAGGATAAAGATCAGGCACAACTGCATATGGAAGTCTTTATCCCTTATCTCTACTTTTGTTATATTATATTTTTTTATTTATGAGTTCTTTATGTAATGAGGATAATACATAATTCAAATGTGAGGGATAGCTTAAGCTAGTTATTATCATTTATTCATATGTACATATGTGTGTGTGTATATGCGCACGCGTGTGCGAGCGCGTGTGTTTTCTTGACTGTCCAATTCTATATTTTATCTTTTTAATTATCATTTTAATCAATGACGTGTAATTTTATTTTAGGATTAGTGTTTTGTTAGTTATTTCATCTTGGTGTAATTTTTCGTATGGAACTATATTTTGATGAAGAAGAGGGTAGTGTTTAAAATTGTTAACCATAATTTGTGATTTAACCTTGCTACTGAGTATAAATAAAGGCTTTTATTTAAGCATTATGAGTTATTTATTAAGTATTGAAATATGAAAATCTAAGTCATCTATTCAACTCTTTTCAGCTTATCTATTGAAAAAATAATTTATTCAAACAATTTTAATCAGTACTATTCTAGTAGCATTTAGATGTTGATATCATTCAAGATACATAATATTAAAATAAAGTAAGTTCAACTTCTGCATCTAGAATCCATCAAGTAAATTAAAAATCTTTTTACTTGTCAAAGATAAGAAAAAATAACGAGTAATTAGGGTAAGAAGATAAATGAATAGAAAGTTGGGTATTTTTAATATTAAAAAAATGATAAAGGTTATCATTTTTAAGAAGGGTAAGAGTTATCACTCATATGACAGAAATAGGGCCTACTATTGAAGATATAACTCTCCATAACATATCTTAAAATTGATATAAGCAAATTTAAAAATTTATTAGAAACATATATGCCAAAATTAACTAAATCTTTTGAGGAATGAAAATAGATCTAGGATGTACATGCTCTCAAACCCAACTTATATATATAATTATTTTTAAAAAAATTGTATGAATGAACACTAAATATAATTTATTATGTTATGAACTAAGACATGTTATTAAGAACAATTCCAAATAGTTATAAATTCAAATATGCTATATAAATTTATGAAGTTTGATTATGAACTCATCATGAATAGCTAAGTCAATAATATTATTACACATTTTTATATGAATTATACATGAGAGTATGCATATATGAAAAAAAAATTATTTTAATTATTTGGGCTTTTCTCAAAGGTGAGCAAAAACTTAAGTGTGGGGAATTTGATATACATCAAATTGACATCTATTTTATTTATTGTAAATCAAACTCCATTCTCGTGTTCATGAGATTTAATGAAATTTTTCATACTTATGAATTTGACTTGTAGGTTAATGGAAATTTTGAGTAGAAGTTTGTAGAAAGTGTGCACATTCAAGTATTTATTTGACTGAAATGCGATGCAATTGACATATTTTGAGTGAATATAGTTTAGCTGAAGTGCCAAACCCAAAACATCAGCATTATATTAGGTACCCCAGAGAGAGAAGATAGTGCCTAAGCACTTAGTTCAGGCACCAACATGTCATACTTAGCCTAGTGGACAACGAGCCTAGCATACACGCCTTGAAATCACATCTGAAATTTGAAAGCACAACACTTAGAAACCCGATGTACTAGATTAAACCAAAACAATATGCCAAAATAGAAATTCTAGTGCCAAAGTGCCAAACTCTAGAGACTAACCACCGATGAGATGCTAGCCGTAAGTTTGACTTAATTCAACAGTGAATCTTACTATACTTGGAGCAATTAGCGCATCCACATTTAAGGATTTCTTATAGACAACTTAGGGGAATTTTGGAGGGACCAAATGTAAAGTTTTGGAATCTCTTTTCTTCAAGTTTGGAAAGCTCTTCAAGCGTTCTTTAAGTATTTGGTGAAGACAACCATTAGAGAAGGTTTAAGGAGGTTAGGAAAGATGAAATTGAAGATCTCAAGAGAAGAGTGAGCGCTTCTCCCTAAGTTTTCCTATTCTCTCTTTTAGTTGTTACTAGATTTAGGCCAATATTTATGTACTCATTATATTGTGATTTATGTTGGTTTTGATTCTTAATATAAGTTTATTAGTAACACATGATTTATTTTGAATCAATTCACCTATCGATTGAATGTGCACTGATCATTAATTTAAAAAGCGTAAATTTAGTGACAACTGATCAATAGTTCAAAATGTCTATTTAAAATTAAGAGATGAAGAATAAACATGTCTCAGATAAAATAACATAGTGCATGGATCATAAGGTTGAAATAATTGCAATAAACTCCATGTAATCTTTTCTTATGATCCTTAGAGCTTTGACAGTTTGCCATCATACTGAACTTTTCATTGAGAGGCAGAGGTAGGTAGGCTGTGTGGAGAAAATAAAAACCTTTAGACTTTTGAGAGAAATATATCATGCACCCTGATCAGAATTTGGTAGTCATATAAATTCTTTATTTAGTTAAAAATCAACTAACTAAATCATGACAAGTGAAATCCAATCAATGAATTCTAGCCATATCGAATTACTGAAAATGTTAACCCAATTTTCTGAAGAACCAGATGATTTGGGTCAACATCGTGAGCCGAGCTGAACCTTTTTGAATCGGACCGTTACAATATAAATCAGTTCTAAACTTTAAACTTTAGTTACCGTTGACAGCCGCCATAAATTTGAAATTTTAGCTAAATTTGCCCTTTGCCCTTTGCCTTCCTCTACTCTTCAGACTTCCAAAACCACTCTCCGCCACAGCTCTGAAATTTTGTGTGCTAAAGCCCAAGTATGAATTCTGTAAAAAATTGCTTGCAATCCGGCCAGCTTAACCGTGCACGCGAACTGTTCGACAAAATTCCCTACCCGGATCTCTACACCTTGACACTCTTATTATCTGCATACTCGAAGCACGGCCTTCCCAAACAATCCATAGCTTTGTATGGAAAGCTCTGCAAGGAGAAGGATCTCCATCCCGATAGATACGTTATACTCTCAGTGGCAAAGGCTTGCTCTCTTTCCGTGGATGCCATCAAAGCTATAGAACTTCACAGCGATGCGATTCGATTCAAGCTTAGCTCAGATCTGCCTGTTGGTAATGCATTGGTAGATATGTTTGGTAAATGTGGTTTGATTGAGGAAGCAATAAGTGTCTTCGATCAACTGCCTGATAGAGATTTGATAAGCTGGACTTCACTAATTTCTGCCCATGCAAACTGCAAGCAATCAGGAGAAGCTTTACAAGTTTTTCGTTTGATGTTGCTTTCTGGCATGAAGCCCAATTCTGTAACTTTGTGCACGGTGCTGCATGTTTGTTCAGCAATGAAAGCTATCGAATTTGGAAAAGAGATCCATGGTTTTGCAGTGAGGAACAGGTTTGTGAGTGATGTTTGGGTGAGCAGTGGATTAATCGATGTGTATGCGAAATCATTGAATCCACACCTTGCAAGACATGTGTTTGATGGATTACCTGAGAGGGATACTGTTTCATGGAATGTGATGTTGTCATCGTATTTCTCAGTTGGGAATTCAGAGGAGGCTTTCGAGCTATTTGGAAAGATGAAATCTGGAGGTCTGATGAATTGTGCTTCCTGGAATTGCATGATTAGTGGATTTGCACAGAATGGTAGGATTAAACAATCAATTGAAATGTTTGCTCAGATGCAGCATTCAGGTTTCAGGGCTAATGAGATCACTATAGCTTCTGTGTTGCCTGCCTGTACTGATATGGAAAATAGAAGAGGTGGAAAGGAGATTCATGGATTCATATACAGGCATTGTTTCATAAAGGATAAGATGATTTTGACTGCCCTGGTTCTATTGTATGCTAAATGTGGAGATTTAATGAAATCTAGGCTTGTTTTCGCCCGAATGATTGATAAAGATGTTGTTGCTTGGAATGCAATGATCTTTGCGAACTCCATGCACGGTTGTGGTGAGGATGCTCTATGTCTGTATTATCAAATGATAAAGTCAGGCATGAAGCCTAACTCCATGACATTCATGGGTGTTCTGTCTGGGTGCAGCCACTCTCTTCTTGTCCAAGAGGGCCGATCGATTTTCAGCTCGATGAGCTGTGGTTATGGGATTCAACCAGATGCTGAGCACTATTCCTGCATGGTTGATGTCTTGAGTCGTGC
>JXCR01043730.1:49024-67138 GCA_002079205.1 Phalaenopsis hybrid cultivar
AATTTCGTGCTGCAGGATATTAGAGGGGAGGAAAAGGAGGAATCATTGTGCAGTCATAGTGAGAGGCTTGCAGTTGCATTTGGAGCTATGCACCTGAATGGTGAATCAGCTATAAGGGTATTCAAGAACTTGAGAATATGTGGTGATTGTCACCATGCTATTAAGTTTATGTCTAAGATTCTTGGTGTAGGTATTATTGTGAGGGATAAGTTGAGATTTCATCATTTCAGAGATGGATTTTGTTCCTGTGGTGATCGATGGTGAATTGGAGAGTGATGAAGCATCATGTTTCTATGAGGAGAGGAATGCTGGATATTGTTGGTGGTGTCAAATTAATGTTGTCAAATGAATGGAAAGGATCATTTATGAAATCTGAACAAACATTTGGTGTGTGTGTCTATATATATATATATATATATATATATATATATATATATATATATGAATGGNGTTTCATTTTTCTAGCTCCCCCATTTTAACTTTGATTGTGTTAAGAGAGGTTTAAAATTCTATAATATTGATGCAGGAGTTTCAGATCACAAGATAAATTATGCTCACTTTTGTTATCATATACTCCCTTATCGAAAAACATTGAAGTGAGAATTGTTGATGGATCTCTATCCCTTATTATTGGGACAAGGACAATGAAGAATTGACTTTGATTTTTTTTATTTGTTCTAAATCTCTCTTGCAACCCCTTTTTAATGAGCAAAATAGCAAAAGAATGGAACTATAAAATGATATTCTTATCAAAATTTTGAGAATTTGAAGACCAAAGTTTGCATAAGAGGACTAATAATGCTTGCAAGTTCATAGGTTTTTTGAACTTTGAAGTTTCTAATGAGCAATTTTGTCTTTGTTATTAGCATAGATCTTTCTTCTCATGAAAAAAGGATCAAACTATATTATAACATTATATTAAAGGGCATTTACATATCTAACGCCTAAAAAATTCATATTTGCATGCATACCGTTCAAATATTTAACATAACAAAAATTACATCATCACCATCTTTTTAAAAATGAAATTCACCATTGTATCATATGTTTATCAAACCAACGAGTTATAAGTATAAATATCAAAGTTTATGTATTAGATATTTGAATACATAAGAGTTGAGTGTTATATACGTATATTTCTCTTATATTAAGTATACTTATTATCTATACCTAATAAATGTATTTTCCTTCATATTTGATAATAAAGATATTTTTTAATGTGTTAAATGCTAACAAAGAGCTATCTTAGAACCAAAGAATAATAAAACCACCGAACCTTCTTTATATCCAAAATAACATTTGGGACCTATCCAGATCATAAAATCTTAACTCGAAATGGTTATTCATTGCTTTTATTATTGATTATTCTTGTGTGTGNACGAACTTTGAAGTTTCTAATGAGCAATTTTGTCTTTGTTATCAGCATAGATCTTTCTTCTCATGAAAAAATGATCAAATTATATTATAACATTATATTAAAGGGCATTTACATATCTAACGTCTAAAAAATTCATATTTACATTCATACCGTTTAAATATTTAACATAACAAAAATGACATCATCACCATCTTTTTAAAAATGAACTTCACCATTGTATCATATGTTTATCAAACCAATGAGTTATAAGTATAAATATCAAAGTTTATGTATTAGATATTTAAATACATTAGAATTGAGTGTTATATACATAAATTTCTCTTATATTAAGTATATGTATTATTTATACCTAATAAATGTATTTTCCTTCATATTTGATAATAAAGATATTTTTTAATGTGTTAAATGCTAACAAATAGCTATCTTAGAACCAAAGAATAATAAAACCACCGAACCTTCTTTATTTCCAAAATAACATTTGGGGCCTATCCAGATCATAAAATCTTAACTCGAAATGGTTATTCATTGCTTTTATTATTGATTATTCTTGTGTGTGTTGGCTATACTTAATGGAAAATAAGAATAGTTTAGAATTCATAGAATGGTTAAAACTTGATACTCTATTGTAATGTAAATGCATCACCTTATTAGTGGCTTGTAGTAATTTAATTATATTTACTTAAAATAGAATGATATTATCTATCAAACTATCGACCCCGACACAACATAATAAAATGGTCTTGAGATTATGTCATTTACATAACATGTTATCATATTGAATGAAATATTTCTCATATGTTATTTGGGTGCATTGAAAAATCCCATAATCATAAATCTATAGGAATACTTATTTTCAAAATGTTCAAATATTATACTCTATAATATAAGCCAAATTAAAAGGGGTATGATTGATTTTTTTCCTAACAAAAGGAAAAATATTTGTATCCATCAATGCAACTTTGAAAATAAACTTTTTTTCCCCCAAAAAAAAGCAACTATTAAGGTATATGTAATAGAGGGAAGAAAGAAAATATTTTTTCACAAGAAATCTCCAACTCATTAATATCATCAAGTGCCTTAGAATTTCTAAGCTTAATATCGNATAGAATGATATTATCTATCAAACTATCGACCCCGACACAACATAATAAAATGGTCTTGGGATTATGTCATTTACATAACATGTTATCATATTGAATGAAATATTTCTCATATGCTATATGGGTGCATTGAATAATCCCATAATCATAAATCTATAGGAATACTTATTTTCAAAATGTTCAAATATTATACTCTATAATATAAGCCAAATTAAAAGGGGTATAATTGATTTTTTTCCTAACAAAAGGAAAAATATTTGTATCCATCAATGCACCTTTGAAAATAAACTTTTTTTTTCCAAAACAAAAGCAACTATTAAGGTATATGTAATAGAGGGAAGAAAGAAAATAATATTTTTTCACAAGAAATCTCCAACTCATTAATATCATCAAGTGCCTTAGAATTTCTAAGCTTAATATCGAGTCTTAAACTCTTATTCTCTAAGCCTCAAAAGATATCTTTGAACTTTATAATTACTTATAAAGGATGATCTACAAAAGAATGTAAAACTACTCTACCTCACAAAGTTTGCCATGAATTGTACTTGAATGTGAAAAATTCACAAACCCTTCTTTCATATGATATTACAATAGAATTGCCCATTAATCTAAGAAGAGAGGTTCATATACANGGATCTCTTTGAACTTCATAATTACTTATAAAGGATGATCTACAAAAGAATGTAAAACTACTCTACCTCACAAACTTTGCCATGAATTATACTTAAATGTGTAAATTTCACAAACCCTTCTTTCATATGATATTACAATAGAATTGCCCATTAATCTAAGAAGAGAGGTTCATATACACATTCGACCTCGTTTAATAAATGAGCTAAGGATATGATCATTCATCCTTTTTGATAAAAATTTGATCTCCAATCTATTAGAAATGAAAAACTCAATCAAATTAAGGGTCTGTTTGGGACAGTTGCAGCTTATTAAGAAGTAGCCGTAAGGCTATTGAATAATAATTTGATGCTCAAAATGCTGTGGTGGTCATTATAATTTTTTTTAATAAAAATCAGACCGCAGCTAGAAAGCTACCACTGCACCTAGTCAGGAGGGGTGGGAAAGCACAGATTTTAGCTGCATCTTTTTCAAAAAACTACCAAAGCACAATTTATCCAAACAGTCAAAACTGCAATGATGTGTAGTACCGCCGCCCCCACACGGACCTTAAAAGAGAATCTTAATAAAACATAAGGGAGAGAAAGAGGCTATTGCATTGGAGACCAAAGCTTATAAAAATAATATAATATGAAAAGTTATTCAAATACTCAAAGATTGCATCCATATAATATGTTAATGAATCATAGAATTTTGATGATATGGATACATACAGAAATAAATCATTTATAGCTGCAAGAGGAAGCATATAAGCTTGTAGGTCGGTTATTGTAAAACTTCCTCTAGCTAAACTTAACATAACTCAAGTCCTTTCAATGGTAAGCAACTTTAAGTGGCCATTTTCCCATTTGGATGTCAAAATTGAAGGAATATGTCTACATAGATTCTTCTTTAGTGATTTGTGCATGTGAAGAAAAAGTCAAGTTTGATAACTAATAGAATCAATTTATGCACTACAAAAACCACCTCAGCCCTGATTCAAAAGGTTCATCAAACTCTTACAAAATGAAGATCTAAGTGTTTTATATATTCCCTCCACTTATATAACTGCTGGTTTCATGACCAAAGGATTTGCTGGATCCTATTTGGATGATTGATGAGGTTTATTTCTTAGATGTTTACAGATAATGAACACATTCTGCATACTCATCTGTCAAATCTAACATTTCAATTTAATAATGCACCAAATTGTAGCAAATCCCAAAACACTAAACATATTTCATACATAACAGAAAACTAATAGAACACAGAAATAGTTGCTTCTGCATACTGTTCCACATAAAACACCTTAAACTACAGCATTATTAGCAATTGCCCATACCTTAATTAAACATGGCAGGGCTGTAACATTACTCTAATCATCTAGCAAAGATTACAGAAAAAGGGATTTTTTTTTTTCATCTTAGTTGTCTATAACAGCTATAAGCAACAGCTATCGATGCAATCGCGGCGACAACAGCAAGAGCTGCATAAGTGTCCTCGCTCTCCCAGCTCTCAAACCAAGTTGGCAATGTGCTCATCTTTCTCGCGCTGCTGCTAAGCTTAGTTGCCTTGTTTATGTGCTGTGGAAGCATCTTTTGGTTTTCATGATCATCTGAATTCAGACTATTGTTATCTGGTTTTTCATTGAAGGCTCCATTCTGACAGCAACTGGAGGTTGCAATGTCCTGACAGCAACTAGCTGCTTCAGTTGACAATCCATTTGTGATACCTGTTTCATTTGCTTGGTTTGGATGGATAGGATTTAGCTCCTCTGTTTCACCATTCATTTGTAGCCTAAACTCTCGAGCCTTCCGCTGTTCTTCCTCGTTTAAGCCCATTTGACCCCTACCAGTTTGAAAAAAAAAAAAAAAAGCAGAAAAGGTTGAAGAATGTTCAAAAAATATTAGAGCATTTGTATACATGCAATTAAACTCTTGTGTATTTATATATTTAACACAAGAAGTTTCATATTTACATGTGTTACACTTACATATTACACTGAAAATATCACTATTACAAGCTTCTTGAAAGTGAAAAACAAATTTTCATGCATAAGTTTATGACACCTGTTATGAATATAAATATGAAAGTATTTGAGTTAGATATGTAAATACCCAAAAAATGTGTAAAATGTATGCAAAATTCTCAAAATTATAATATTCTTCAGCTAATAAGAAGTAACATGCGGGCATCGTATCGCTGCGATTAATTCAACCTTAACCAAGTACTAATGGAGAAAATTTTTTGCACTTCTGCTCATTATTAGATACGAGTAAATTAAACAAGACTGCCGAAATAATTGAGTTACAAACCCAACTAAGTCATGATGTGTCTGTACTTTAATTAGTAAGTGTATGCCTGATGCCTGCATTAAAAAGAGCTAAGGAAATAAGAGTAATATTTAAGGGTTGAAACTGTTTAAAATATAATCATATATAGAATCTTTAACAAATGTCTAAAAAAGAAATAACATTGTCTTGAACATGCTCAGATTCAGCAATTGATGAAGGCAGCAATCTTTCTTGAGCCAAAAACTACTAGAAAACAAGAGTAATATTTTAGATTTCTCTAATAGATGCAAATTGCTAGCTATTAAGGTGGAACCTACAAATTTTTTCTTCAAATGAAAGGGAAAAGTTCAGGAAGACTTGGACGAGGCACATAAAACTCGCCTGAAGTTGTGGGTGGAAACAGATGGTACTGACTCATCAAAAAGATCAAACAATGCCATAAAGAAATTATAAAACGAAATAATAGTTAAACTGACAATACAAAGGATTTAAATAAAGAATAAACTAGAAAAGGATTTGAAAATGTTATAATAACAATAAAACTTCAAATAAAAAACAGATGAAAACGAGAGGAAAAAACACACAAATTATCCAAAATATAGGACACAGATTTATGTTTTTTGATGTAATTCACCTACATCCATGCCCAGATAGAGATCAAATATTTTACTAAGCATTAAAACAAGTATACAAAGAGATTATGCTTCATATGAATAAATAAAATTATCTATATTCTCAACCGAGAGAGAAGCGCATCAAACAATTGTTAACTTGAGGGCTAGACATGGAGACTAGGACCATGCTAGTTCCCTTCTTTCTTCTCTTCTCTGTTATGAAAGCAACTTCGTCTCTCTCTTTTTTCCTTCCCTTCATTTGCCTTGTGGCTTGTGAGACTCTTGCAAGATTTGATTCATTCCCCATTCATAGTTGTACCATGAGGTGATTGATACCAGAACTAGGTTGCAGAAATATAAAATCAAACTTTAATTAATATAGAAATAGGGCTACAACACAACACAAATTGGAAAGGAAATACAAACACAAACTAATCTCCAACTAGGACCGAAAGAAGAGATCTGAGGGCGATGGTGGCGCCGACAAAAGGGTAAAGGAGAAAGGAAAAGGGTTGAAGCTGGAGGGTAGTTTGGGAGGGTGGTGGGTGGTGGATTTGGGATTTGGAGGTGTGGGTGGTCGGAGAAGCTGTAGGTAATGGGGGAGAAAGGTGCATGTTGATGGGGAAACAAACTGAACAACAAGGACCACTGTCGGTAGTCGGTAGGATGGAGTTGGGGTGGTCGGGAAGTTTGGATAGCAAGGATGGCAGCAACTGGAGGGGGAACAGGCGGCTGGAAAGTGAGAGGGAGAGCTGGACAGCAGGGGAAGTGTAGCTGGTGCTAGGGGTTGCCGGCAAGAAGGTCTGGAGAGGAAAATCGTTGGCTGCTAGGTTCGGGAGTAGGGAGTAGAGGAGATTGGAAAGTAAACAACACCACCTCAAAGATTCCGAAGCACCACTGCCTTGGAGGATACAACCCTATAGCAGGGAAAACAACTTCACACTGAAACTTAAAATCTGAAACACCGCAAAACTAACCAACTCTCATAAAACATTTAAAAAGACTCTAATAGGAAAATAACAACAAAGTAAGGCTCCCATAAGGAAATCATAGAAAAAGGAAAGTGGGAGAAGGGTTGGCGACATTGCCGCCCGATCCAGTTGGGGCCTGAACCGGATCCTTATGCCAACCGGTTCAGCCGCCTGGCTTTCTCGCACCTGTGTCCGGGTTTTCCCGCACCAACACAGAATCATGCCTGCACCTGCGTCAGTCTCTCGGGGTTAGGGAAGCTTCAACATCATTCGTCAAAATTTCTGGTTCTTACTTCAAACCTGGTGGCACCTGGATCCCACTATCAACTGTACTGTACCTAGAAGCATCAGAGAAGTCTTCCCCACTTGCGATCACATCCGCTTTCCTGAGTCTGTGGATCACGTCTGTGCTGCTGAATCTTCCCAAAGTAACCCATGTTCAGTTGAATCGGGCATGCAGTGAGAGTACCTAAGCCTTCTTGCACGGTTGTGGCGCTGGTGGTACAGTGTCGACCGTGAGACCCTAAAATACCCTCAGTCGTATCTGTCTTGTATCTGAAGCGAGTGTTTCAATCCTCTCATTCGGTGTCATCACTAAAACCGGTCTCACTGGCACCGCTCTTCTAGTAAGAGCTCCTATGATCCCAATCTCAGCCAAAGAAAGTAGAATGATGCACTCTGCATCCTTCAAGGAATATGCGTTTCTGAATCTATCGTGATGAGTCCTCTAATCAAATTGACAAGGTCTTTTCAACAAAAAGTGACACGCATCCATAAAGACCACGTCACACCACACCTAGTCCTACAGCTGGCCTCCGATAAAAAACAATATCAAACATCTTCGGTCGATACTGACCCGATTTCTCCTTCTTCAGCCACATCAGTGAATACAACTGAAAATGTCTCTGAGTAGCAATTCCCAAATACTCTAGCATCTAAGTTGATGTCATGTTCTTGTTGCTTCCTCCATCGATGATAAGACTCAATATCTTCCTGTTCAAGGTGCAGCGGGTGTATAAAAGATTGTGGAGAAGCCACTGTGAATCACTTGTGTCCTCAATCTGTAGGACCCATCGAATCATGAGTGTCTCTCCATCATCTAGTGGAAGCTAGTACACCTTACACTGTTCCTCAGCATTCTCCTCATCGCTAAGCTCATCCACTACGCCCTGATCAGTAAGTGTAACTACTCTGCTCATGGGACAGCTGGAGGCTATGTGCTCGTAACTGTGGCATCTGAAACACTTCTTGGCTGGTACAATGTTGAAGGAGCTAACTTTCTTTTGCTTCTTGCCGTTCTGATCTGGCATGCCATTTATTTGTCCAGGCTTCCTATTTTCTCCAGAGGTACCCTTGTTGGTAGCGGTAACTGTGGTTGATTGCCTAATTGATGGTTGCTGCCTGAAAGATGTCTGATGCCTACTCTGCTTCTGTTGGCTCTCCACCTTCAAGGATAGTGTTTGGATATCCCCAAGCATCTAGTACGATCGTAGTTGCACCAAATAGTAGGCTTTAGACCCCCAAGGTATCTGGCTATTGTATGTTCCTCTGACTCCGCCAACGCACACTTCAGCTGTAAGTGATGAAACTAGGCTGTGAACAACACTGAAAGATCCCACTATTGCAGATTGTGGAGCATCAAAAGCATATCCTGACAGTAATAAGGGGAAAATTATTTCTTCTGTATGACTTTCTTCATCTTCTCACACTTAGTAATCTTATCGCTACATTAACATTTCCTCTGCCACTGCACGTTCTCTGACCATGAGGTGGCACTTTTCTTCAACTTAATAGCAGCTAGTTTGACCTGCTTATATTCTAGCACATCTTTATACTCGAATATCCGCTCAACAACTTGCAACCAATCAATGAATTCATCTAGATCCATGTCTCCCTCAAACTCTGGTATATCCACCTTGTTTCTATAGTCTCTATGTCCTCCAAATGACATCTCTTGAAAATTCTCTTTGGGAAGGATTCAGATATCCTTCACTATGCCTCCTCGATATTGGATTCTGAAATTTCATGGCATGACTTCTTCAACGCTGAAATTATCCCTATGGAAGAGGGATTCATATCTTCTTCTTTCTCCCTTTCGACGCACCAGATCTCGGTCGAGGGTAGCCTCTTCCTGTGTCCACTCTTCAACTTTCACAAGCCTCTATTGAAGGTGACGAAGCTCTCGCCGTATCTCTTTCCGAGTAAGCTCAACAAATTTCTCTTTGGTGGCATGGTTAGGGATTAAGGAATAGGAAAAAAAAATGGTAGGTATAGGGTTTGGTTTGTTGAAGAAAAATTATTAGGTGGAGGTGAGAAAGGGGTGTATGCGATTGATGGCAGGTGCAAGAAGTTGTTTAGGTTTGCGGACATTGAAAATCAACAAGAGGGATTTGGGGCAGCAATCTTTCTTGTGCCAAAACTACTAGAAAATAAGAGTAATATTTTAGATTTCTCTAATAGATGCAAATTGCTAGCTACTAATAAGGAACCGACAAATTTTTTCTTCAAATAAAAGGGAAAAGTTCAGGACGACTTGGACGAGGCACATAAAACTCCATGAAGTTGTGGGTGGAAACAGATGATACTGACTCATCAAAAAAATCAAACAATGGCATAAAAAATTAGAAAAAGAAATAACAGTTAAACTGACAATACAAAAGCTTTAAATAAAGAATAAACTATAAAAGNATATTAGAGCATTTGTATACATGCAATTAAACTCTTGTGTATTTATATATTTAACACAAGAAGTTTCATATTACATGTGTTACACTTACATATTACACTGAAAATATCACTATTACAAGCTTCTTGAAAGTGAAAAACAAATTTTCATGCATAAGTTTATGACACCTGTTATGAATATAAATATGAAAGTATTTGAGTTAGATATGTAAATACCCAAAAAATGTGTAAAATGTATGCAAAATTCTCAAAATTATAATATTCTTCAGCTAATAAGAATTAACATGCTGGCATCGTATCGCTGCGATTAATTGAACCTTAACCAAGTACTAATGGATAAAATTGTTTGCACTTCTGCTCATTATTAGATACGAGTAAATTAAACAAGACTGCTGAAATAATTGAGTTACAAACCCAACTAAGTCATGATGTGTCTGTACTTTAATTAGCAAGGGTATGCCTGATGCTTGCATTAAGAAGAGCTAAGGAGATAATAGAAATATTTAAGGGTTGAAACTGTTTAAAATATAATCAAATATATTAGAATCTTTAACCAATGTCTAAAAAAGAAATAACATTGTCTTGAACATGCTCAGATTCAGCGATTAATGAAGGCAGCAATCTTTCTTGAGCCAAAAAATACTAGAAAACAAGAGTAATATTTTAGATTTCTCTAATAGATGCAAATTGCTAGCTATTAAGATGGAACCTAAAAAATTTTTCTTCAAATGAAAGGGAAAAGTTCACGAAGACTTGGACGAGGCACATAAAACTCACCTGAAGTTGTGGGTGGAAACAGATGGTACTGACTCATCAAAANGTAACATGCGGGCATCGTATCGCTGCGATTAATTCAACCTTAACCAAGTACTAATGGAGAAAATTTTTTGCACTTCTGCTCATTATTAGATACGAGTAAATTAAACAAGACTGCCGAAATAATTGAGTTACAAACCCAACTAAGTCATGATGTGTCTGTACTTTAATTAGTAAGTGTATGCCTGATGCCTGCATTAAAAAGAGCTAAGGAAATAAGAGTAATATTTAAGGGTTGAAACTGTTTAAAATATAATCATATATAGAATCTTTAACAAATGTCTAAAAAAGAAATAACATTGTCTTGAACATGCTCAGATTCAGCAATTGATGAAGGCAGCAATCTTTCTTGAGCCAAAAACTACTAGAAAACAAGAGTAATATTTTAGATTTCTCTAATAGATGCAAATTGCTAGCTATTAAGGTGGAACCTACAAATTTTTTCTTCAAATGAAAGGGAAAAGTTCAGGAAGACTTGGACGAGGCACATAAAACTCGCCTGAAGTTGTGGGTGGAAACAGATGGTACTGACTCATCAAAAAGATCAAACAATGCCATAAAGAAATTAGAAAACGAAATAATAGTTAAACTGACAATACAAAGGCTTTAAATAAAGAATAAACTAGAAAAGGATTTGAAAATGTTATAATAACAATAAAACTTCAAATAAAAAACAGATGAAAACGAGAGGAAAAAACACACAAATTATCCAAAATATAGGACACAGATTTATGTTTTTTGATGTAATTCACCTACATCCATGCCCAGATAGAGATCAAATATTTTACTAAGCATTAAAACAAGTATACAAAGAGATTATGCTTCATATGAATANAAAAAACATACAAATTATCCAAAATATAGGACACAGATTTATGTTTTTTGATGTAATTCACCTACATCCAAGCCCAGATAGAGATCAAATATTTTACTAAGCATTAAAACAAGTATACAAAGAGATTATGCTTCATATGAATAAATAAAATTATCTATATTCTCAACCGAGAGAGGAGCACATCAACCAATTGTTAATGTAAGGACTAGACATGGAGACTGGGACCATGCTAGTTCCCTTCTTTCTTCTCTTCTCTGTTATGAAAGCAACTTCCTCTCTCTCTTTTTTCCTTCCCTNTCGTCAACCAATTGTTAATTTAAGGGCTAGACATGGAGAATAGGGCCATGCTAGTTCCCTTCTTTCTTCTCTTCTCTGTTATGAAAGCAACTTCCTCTCTCTCTTTTTTCCTTCCCTTCATTTGCCTTGTGGCTTGTGAGACTCTTGCAACATTTGATTTATTCCCCATTCATAGTTGTAACATGAGGTGATTGATACCGGAACTAGGTTGCAGAAATACAAANTATTCCCCATTCATAGTTGTAACATGAGGTGATTGATACCGGAACTAGGTTGCAGAAATACAAAATCAAACTTTAATTAATATAGAAATAGGGCTACAACACAACACATATTGGAAAGGAAATACAAACACAAACTAATCTCCAACTAGGACCGAAAGAAGAGATCTAAGGGCGATGGTGGCGCCGACAAAAGGGTAAAGGAGAAAGGAGAAGGTTTGGGAGGGTGGTGGGTGGTGGTTGGTGGGTGGTGGGTTGGTGGGTGGTCGGAGAAGCTGTAGGTAATGGAGGAGAAAGGTGCATGTTGATGGGGAAACAAACTGAACAACAAGGACCACTGTCGGTAGTCGGTAGGATGGAGNGCATCAAACAATTGTTAACTTGAGGGCTAGACATGGAGACTAGGACCATGCTAGTTCCCTTCTTTCTTCTCTTCTCTGTTATGAAAGCAACTTCGTCTCTCTCTTTTTTCCTTCCCTTCATTTGCCTTGTGGCTTGTGAGACTCTTGCAAGATTTGATTCATTCCCCATTCATAGTTGTACCATGAGGTGATTGATACCAGAACTAGGTTGCAGAAATATAAAATCAAACTTTAATTAATATAGAAATAGGGCTACAACATAATACAAATTAGAAAGGAAATACAAACACAAACTAATCTCCAACTAGGACCGGAAGAAGAGATCTGAGGGCGATGGTGGTGCCAACAAAAGGGTAAAGGAGAAAGGAGAAGGGTTGAAGGTGGAGGGTAGTTTGGGAGGGTGGTGGGTGGTGGGTTTGGGATTTGGAGGTGTGGGTGGTCGGAGAAGCTGTAAGTAATGGGGGAGAAAGGTGCATGTTGATGGGGAAACAAGCTGAACAACAAGGACCACTGTCGGTAGTCGATAGGATGAAGTTGGGTGGTCGGGAAGTTTGGATAGCAAGGCTGGTAGCAACTGGAGGGGGAACAGGCGGCTGGAAAGTGAGTGGGAGAGCTGGACAGCAGGGGAAGTGTAGTTGGTGCTAGGATTTGCCGGCAGGAAGGTCTGGAGAGGAAAATCGGTGGCTGCTAGGTTCGGGAGTAGGGAGGAGAGGAGATTGGAAAGTATACAACACCACCTCAAAGATTTCCGAAGCACCACTGCCTCGGAGGATACAACCCTATAGCAGAGAAAACAACTTCACACTACAACTTAAAATCTGTAACACTGTAAAACTAACCAACTCTCATAAAACATTTAAAAAGACTCTAATAGGAAAATAACAACAAAGGAAGGCTCCCATAAGGAAATCATAGAAAAAGGAAAGTGGGAGAAGGGGCTGGCGACATTGCCGCCCGATCCAATTGGGCCTGGACCGGATCCTTATGTCAACCGGTTCAGCCAGCTAGCTTTCTCGCACCCATGTCCGGGTTTTCCCACACCAGCACAGAATCATGCCTGTACCTGCACCAATCTCTCGGGGTTGGGGGAGCTTCAACATCATTCGTCAAAGTTTATGGTTCTTACTTCAATCCTGGTGGCACTATCGACTGTACTGTACCCAGAAGCATCGAAGAAATCTTCCCCACTTGCGATCACATCCACTTTCCTGAGTCTGTGGGTCATGTCTGTGCTACTGAATCTTCCCAAAGTAACCCATGTTCAGTTGAATCAGGCATGCAGTGAGAGTACCTAAGCCTTCTTGCATGTTTGTGGCGCTGGTGGTACGGTGTCGACCGTGAGACCCTAAAATACCCTCAGTCGTATCTGTCTTGTATCTGAAGCGAGTGTTTCAATCCTCTCATCTGGTGCCATCACTAAAACCGGTTTCACTGGCACCGCTCTTCTGGTAAGAGCTCCTATGATCCCAAACTTAGCCAAAGAAAGTAGAATGATGCACTCCACATCCTTGAAGGAATATGTGTTTCTGAATCTATCATGATGAGTCCTCTAATCAAATTGACAAGGTCTTTTCAACAGAAGGTGACACACATCCATAAAAACCACGTCACACCACACCTAGTCCTACAGCTGGCCTCCGATAAAAAACAATATCAAACATCTCCGGTTGATACTGACCTGATTCTCCTTCTTCAGCCACATCAGTGAATACAACCGAAAATGTCTCTGAGTAGCAAGTCTCAAATTCTCTAGCATCTAAGTTGATGCCATATTCTTGTTGCTTCCTCCATCGATGATAAGATTCAATATCTTTTTGTTCAAGGTGCAGCGGGTGTAGAAAAGATTGTGGAGAAGCCACTGTGAATCACTTGTGACCTCAATCTGCAGGACCCATCGAATCATGAGTGTCTCCATCATCTAGTGGAAGCTAATACACCTTACACTGTTCCTCAGCATTCTCCCCATCGCTAAGCTCATCCATTGCGCCTTGATCAGTAAGTGTAACTACTCTGCTCATGGGACAGCTGGAGGCTACATGCTCGTAACTGTGGCATATGAAACACTTTTTGGCTGGTACAATGTTGAAGGAGCTAACTTTCTTCCACTTCTTGTCGTTCTGATCTGGCATGCCATTTATTTGTCCAGGCTTCCTATTTTCTCCAGAGGTACCCTCGTTGGTCGCGGTAACTGTGGGTGATTGCCTGATTGATTGTTGCTGCCTGAAAGATGCCTGATGCCTACTCTGCTTCTGTTGGCTCTCCACCTTCAAGGATAGTGTTTGGATATCCCTAAGCATCTAGTACGGTCGTAGCTACACCAAATAGTAGGCTTTAGACCCCCAAGATATCTGGCTATTGTATGCTCCTCTGACTCTGCCAGCGCACACTTCAGCTGTAAGTGATGAAACTAGGCTGTGAACAACAATGAAAGATCCCACTATTGCAGATTGTGGAGCATCAGAAACATATCCTAACAGTAATGAGGGGAAAATTATTTCTTTTGCATGACTTTCTTCATCTTCTCACACTTAGTAATCTTATCGCTACATTAACATTTCCTCTGCCACTGCACTTTCTCTGACTATGAGGTGACACTTTTCTTCAACTTAATAGCAGCTAGTTTGACCCGCTTATCTTCTAGCACATCTTTATACTCGAATATCCGCTCAACAACTTGCAGCCGATCAATGAATTCATCTGGATCCATGCCTCCCTCAAACTCTGGTATATCCACCTTGTTTCTATAGTCTATGTGTCCTCAAGGAGAAATATGTCTAGCTTACTCGAACCCTATCCATGCACCAAGGAATAGGAAAATCAACAAGAGGGATTTGGGGCAACAATCTTTCTTGTGCCAAAACTACTATAAAATAAGAGTAATATTTTAGATTTCTCTAATAGATGCAAATTGCTAACTACTAATAAGGAACCGACAAATTTTTTCTTCAAATAAAAGGGAAAAGTTCAGGAAGACTTAAACGAGGCACATAAATCTCCATGAAGTTGTGGGTGGAAACAGATGATACTGACTCATAAAAAAAAATCAAACAATGCCATAAAAAAATTAGAAAAAGAAATAACAGTTAAACTGACAATACAAAAGCTTTAAATAAAGAATAAACTATAAAAGGATTTGAAAATATGTTATAATAATAATAAAACTTCAAATAAAAAACAGATGAAGACGAGAGAAAAAGCACACCAATTATCCAAAATATAGGACACAAATTAAAGTGTTTTGATGAAATTCACCTACATCCATGCCCATATAGAGATCAAATGTTTTACTAAGCATTAAAACAAGTATACCAAGAAATTATGCTTCATAAGAATAAGGAAAATTATCTATATTCTCAACCCATTGTTAATTTAAGGGCTAGACATGAAGAATAGGACCATGTTGGTTCCCTTCTTTCTTCTCTTCTTTGTTATGAAAGCTACTTCCTTTCTCTTTTTTCCTTCCCTTCATTTGCTTGTGGCTTGTGAGACTCTTGCAAGATTTGATTTATTCCCCCTTCATAGTTGTAACATGAGGTGATAGTGATGCCGGAACTAGGTAGAATCTCAACGGAAATACAAAATCAAACTTTAATTAATATAGAAATAGTGCTACAACACAACCAAAATTGAAAAGGAAATATAAATACAAACTAATCTCTGACTAGGACCGGAAGAGGAGATTTGAGGGCGGTGGTGGAGTCGGCAAAAGGGTAAAGGAGAAAGGGGAAGGGTTGAAGTTGGAGGGTAGATTGGAAGGGTGTTGGGTGGCAAGTTTGGGGCTTGGTAGCGTGGGGTAGTCAGAGAAGCTGTAGGTAATGGGGGAGAAGGTTGATGGGGAAAAGAAACGAACAACAAGGACGACTGTCAGTGGCCGGTAGGATGGACTTGGGGTGGTCAGGAAGGTTGGACAGCAAGGCTAGAAGTAGGTGGAGGGGAAGCAGGCGGTTGGAAGTGATAGGAAGAGCTGGACATCAGGGGAAGTGTGGTCGGTGCTAGGAGAGGCCGGCAGGAAGGTCTGGAGAGGAAAACCAGTGGCTAGAAGGTTTGGGGAGTAGGGAGGAGAAGAGATTGGAAAGTATGCAACACCACCTCGGAGAAAGATACAATTGGAGCTCCACTACCTCGGAGGATATAGCCCTAGAACAAGGAAAATAACTTCACAAAGGAACTTAAAATCTGAAACACCGCAAAACTAACCCTAACCCTCATAAAACATTTAAAAAGACTCCAATAGGTGGCATCTCCTATTGTTACTATATTGGTGGCGCTCTAACAAGTNAAAAATTGAAAAGGACATATAAATACAAACTAATCTCTGACTAGGACCGGAAGAGGAGATCTGAGGGCGGTGGTGGCGTCGGCAAAAGGGTAAAGAAGAAAGGGGAAGGGTTGAAGCTGGAGGGTAGATTGGAAGGGTGTTGGGTGGCAAGTTTGGGGTTTGGTAGCATGGGGTGGACGGAGAAGCTGTAGGTAATGGGGGAGAAGGTTGATGGGGAAAAGAAACGAACAACAAGGACGGCTGTCAGTGGCCGGTAGGATGGCCTTGGGGTGGTCAGGAAGGTTGGATAGCAAGGCTAGCAGCAGGTGGAGGGGAAACAGGCGGCTGGAAGTGATAGGGAGAGCTGGACAACAGAGGAAGTGTGGCCGGTGCTAGGAGAGGCTGGCAGGAAGGTTTGGAGAGGAAAACAGGTGGCTAGAAGGTTTGGGGAGTAAGGAGGAGAGGAGATTGGAAAATGCAACACCACCTCAGAGAAAGATACAATTGGAGCACCACTACCTCGGAGGATACAGCCCTAGAACAAGGAAAACAACTTCACAAAGGAACTTCAAATCTGAAACACCGCAAAACTAACCCTAACCCTCATAAAACATTTAAAAGACTCCAATAGGTGGCATCTCCTATTGTTACTATATTGGTGGCACTCTAACAAGTATCTTTCTTATTGCCTTGAATAATCACCAAGGAATTTTTTATCATTTTTTAAATATCATAAATGAAAATGACATAATATCCTTTTGTAGCTAGTTGTCTAATTTAAATAAAATTTTCTTTTTTTATTTTGAGCAAATAATATGCATTAATTTATTTAAATTCTGAGTGTTGTCATTAATTGTTTTGATTATCACACGCCTCTAGTAATCATAATATTTAATTTATCAGCAGCAAATAATATTTCACCGTAATGGTTTGTACACTAGTTTTTCAATTATTCTTCATTAAAAGGAATGGATAAATGTACTTGATTCTACCATCCATGTACATCATGTCTTTCAGAACATAATACATTATCTCTTCTTTTGACTTGTGCATTGTTTCTGCCTCCTTTTTCTACATTCTTTCATCATGTGAATGTAAGCTATAATAGACTTGCATCTTTTTTCGTAATTTGATTAATAGCTTTGATCTGCATCTTGTTGTTGCCAATGTTATAAGAATTGCTCCTGTTTTTAATAAATAAAATAAAAATTGATGTACTTTAAACTTTCTCTCAACATTTGAAATCCCCATTGAAAATAAAATCTATAACACCATTAAACTTCATTGCAAATGAACAATAGAAACAACCAACAGCTATAAAAATGCCATCCCAGCACTCGAGCAATGATAAGAGCAAGCTCAAGGCATGTATCTCATCATCAAAGCTGATTTTCATAGAGTTCAATGGTCTCTTAATTAAGTTGGACCCATCAATATGATCAGAGATTGAAACTCTTTATGATTCATAAGATTGAAAAAACATAAATATTAAGTTTACTTAACTAGAGAGAACATCTTGTGCATATTGGAGAACACCTTCATAACGCATAATGTTTTCATCACATGAAGGATGTTGATGTTGAAGTTGAAGTCAACATTTCATGCTAAGGAATAGTCAAATGAGCCCTAGAACTTGCATGTTGATAAACTCCCACTCATTCTAATCAATTGACC